>JAOSBN010000178.1:40537348-40606999 GCA_027563595.1 Erythroxylum suave | reverse complement strand
GATTGTAAAATTTCACATTGTAAAAATCCATGTAACAAATATTTCCCAAATTCACAACTTATCAAGAAATTCATAAATGTCATGAATCATGGATTCATCAAACTTGTTACAATCATAAACACATAAGCACATCAGAGATGGTTTGGGTAAGTCCATGAACATGACGAACTACACAATTCCACATGATAGTCCTGTATAGTCGTAAACTTGAGGGAGTCCATGAAGGAGCTCCGTGCCACTAGCAGGCAGGTGGGAGAAGCCTTTAACTTGGTCAATGTGCACGTGACATTCTTGAATAGATTACACCAAACCCACATAAAATGTAATTCATGAATTTTAAACCAATTTGCCCAAATAACACATTTTGAAAAACTTGTTTTTCATGAGTATGCACTATTCATATGCAATTCCATCAACATGTCACACTTCATCAATCAAAATCACATACTAATCATATAACCATTTCTCAAATCATATACAAGCCACAAATACAACAATTATGAAGTAATTTGAAATCATTTTAATATCACTCAAAATTCTTCCATAAAATTCATATACAAAAACATATGGCACATTTTCAAGCCATTTTAAAGAATAATAAATGTATATTTTTAAGGTAGTCGGAAATCATTTAATTCCATTTATTTGAAAGAAACTTAAATAGCTTATTAACTCAACTATAAAAATGTCATCCACCTTATTTTGCTTGCTTGAAAACATTGCTAAAAAAGCCTCTACTTTTGCTCTTCTTGCCTCTCTTGATTTTCTTCAACATTGACAAAAATCCCCAAATCAAATAGGCATTCCAATTGAGAAACTCATAAGGCATATTCATTAAAATTGATCTTAGAGTTCTTAAACCCATTCATTTCTTAAGCTATATAAACCAAAACCCCTTCAAAATCCAAAATATTAAGATCAAACTTACCTTGAATCTTCACCAAACAATAAATTTCTTGGCTCTAATGGAAGCTTTAACCTTCCTCTTCCTTTTTCCCTTCTTGATTACTCTCAAAATCTCTCTTGAAGGCTTAGAAAAGATGAACCCTAGCTTTTTCTTCTTTTTCTTTCCTTTCTCCACCGAACTCTCTTCTTTCTTCTTTCTCTTTGTTTCTTCTTTCAATTTCGTTCTTGCTTCTTCCTTAAAAGCAAGCCCACCCTTCTTATTTCAATTTTTCCATTAATGATTAGACGAAGACCCTTCTACCCTTCCTTATATGCCTTGTAACTTAAATGCTTAAGTGACTTGCCAATTATACCCTTCATGCAATCTTACCACCTTAACACTATAAGTTAATTAACCTATGTCAAAAAAATTTACTCTCATTAAAATAATAATTAACTCCAAAAATTAAATAGAATAATTAATCTATCAAGACCTCAAAATTTTTTTAAGTCATTGCCTAACTTCTTCCAAAAATCAAGACCTTTTTCTGATCATTTAATTGAAGGAATTAGATAATACTTCCTTCTAGAAAAATGTTCCTCACTGTCTTAATTTTCTAATGACACCAAAATCATTCAATTTGGTTTGGTATCTGAAAGTTAGACCCTAAACATTCCCAAACTGTTCTTATGTTGAAACAATATTCTGTGCTCAAATTTCATCTGAAAATTGAAATTCTTAGAGACTGAATTAGAACTCAATTCCATGAGACAATTTGTAGCCCCATCTCTCTAGTTTACTTCAAATCAAATATCATCTCATTTAGATAACTAGAGAAAATGTTATGACTAAAACACCAAAGCATACTCAATGAACATGTTTCAACTACATTTTTCAGCTTTTAACTTCCAACATTTTCACATATAATAGTTCTAACTTCCAAGAAAAGTTTTGGTCGAACATGTTTCGGATTGTGTCTTCTGCTCACTGTCAATGTACATGACATCCATTTTGACGAGGACAATTGTAGTATTAATCCTTCTACTCTGGGTACAGAATATGGACATGTTAAAAACGTCATGTCATACACCTTCCCGTGCTGATCATCATTGATCCCTTTTTCCCTTTCTTAGATTCATTCGAGTGAAGGCATCTCATCCCTGACGTCTTCCTCTTGCACTTCTATATCTCAATTCTGAACAAAAAGAAAAAGAAATGGTCATTGATAATTAATTTTTTTTCTGCTGTCTAATGAGGGGAGGGTAGGATTTGCCAACTTCACTTATGATTATATTTCTTCTAGTAAACCAACACAAATACTATTCACATCTGATACTTTCGTTCTCTTCTTTTTCAATTTCACATGTCACCCTCATAATGTCCTTAACTAAAGCAAAATTTCCCCTTATGGCAATGTGGGCACCACTCTATGTGCCTTGACCTTCATAAAGATTTGCTGGAGGAGAATGATCACTGCTATATATCATAAACATTAAATAATCAAACTGTTATGCGTATTATGCTTTTTTATGTCATTCTTGTTATGCTTTTAATACTGAATCACAAAACATTTAATGCTTATTATGCTTTTGTCTATGTCATTCTTATGCTTGCTAAATTAATTGTTATAGGTAGTGGGGATTTTGTTTTCTGGATCATTTTTTGTTGATAGAAAATGTCAAATCTAAGTCAAGATATTCAAGGTGGGGACAACTTGAAGAAAAGGGTTAAAGCAGAGTAGAATGATAGAACTCTTGAAACTCTAATCAAAATTTTTGTGGAAGAGACATTAGCTGGAAATCGACCAAATGGTCACTTTAACAAGATTGGATGGAAAAATATAGTTTCAATGTTTGCTCTTGAAACTAAGAAGAATTATGAATACAAACAATTTAAAAATAAATGAGATGGATTAAAAAAAATTAGGCTTTGGACAAATTTATTAGGTAAGGAAATTGGATTAGGATGGGATCCTACTAATCAAACTATTGATGCAAGGGACGAATGTTGGGAAAAGAAATTTAAGGTAAGCGTTTAAGCTTTAGATTTTTAATATTCTAATGTTACTTGATAGTTTAATAACTTAAACAATACTATTATAGGAAAATCTCTAGGCTGCCAAATTCCGAACTAAAGGTTTGAATCATATTGAGTAGCTGAATATTTTATTTAAAGATGTTGCAGCTATAGGGGAAGGAGCTTGGGCACCTTCTTTAGGTTTTATACCAAATGATGCTTATGTGCCGTCTAAAGAAAGCCTAGTTGATACCGATCTTGATGATAACTTTTTTGAAGGCTTTATTGTCAATCTAGAAATTGAAAATATTAATAATGAGATTGGTTCATCAACTTTAACTCTATGAACTTCTACAAAAGGACAGGGGAAAAAAAAGAAAGAAACATGATACTAGAATAGGGCTAACATAAAGGTTATGTAAACATTTAGACCATATATGTGATGTAGTAAAGAGTAAAACTTCAGTAACCTCTATTAAAAGAGATGAACTTGGTTGTAGCATTTTTGAGGTGATGGACATCTTACGAAGTATAAATGAAATAAAAAGGGGAGGTGAGTTGTTTATGTTAACTACCAAATTATTTTTGAAGAAGGAAAATATAGAGATGTTTGTTGTGCGTAAGGATGTTGATCTTCCAATCAAATGGCTTAAGAAAATGAAATGATTGTGATTTTTGTAATGAATTAGACATGTATTTAGTTACTAATATTGGACTACTTGTAATGTGTTGTATTGGATTTCTATTTGGTTAATTTTGTTGTAATGAATTAAATTGTACTTTATTATTATTGGGTTATGATTATTGCTATATTACCTTGTCATACAATAAGCTTATTATTTATTTTTTATATATATTTTGATATAGATGCCATCTTTTGGTAATGATTCTGATAATGATTATGAATATAATGAAGAGATTGAAAAAGAAATTTTGCATATGGTTCAAACTGGAGTAGCACTAACCACAAACCATTATATTAAATATTAGATTAAAAAACCATGTAGAACATCCCCTCACGCTGGATGGATGTTTGTAATGGAGATGCTTAATGGCCATAGAGATAGATGTCATCAACAATTTAGAATGGAGAAAGATGTTTTTGTCAAATTATGGAAAATTTTGAATGAGTCATATAGATTAAAGAAAGGTACAGAGGTAACAATAAAAGAGGTCGTGGCTATGTTTTTTATCACTTTAGGTCATGGACTTTGCAATATAATGGTTCAAGAAAGATTTCAATATTCTGGTGAAACAATTTCTAGATGGTTTGAAATAGTATTAAAGGTTGTTTAACGTATGTCGATTGATTTCATAAAACCAAAAGATCCAACTTTTAGAGAAATTCCAAGCAAAATTAAAGATGATAGAAGGTATTGACCTTATTATAAAGACTGCATTGGAACAATTGATGGAACACATATACCAGTTGTAGTTCTAAGGTCCAATCAAATAAAATATATTGGGAGAAAAGACATTCCTACGCAAAATGTAATGACTGTATGTGATTTTGATATGTGTTTTACTTTTGCTTAGGCTGGTTGGGAAGGCATAGCACATGATGCTCGAATTTTTATGGAGGCTTTGTGTGATGATAGATTACACTTCTCTCATCCACCTAGAGATTTGTGACGGATAACTTTATACTTTTTTAATTTATTCTTAATAATTCAGTACTTCTTTATTTATTTATTTTTTAATTTGGAATGTAGTAAAATATTATTTGGTAGATGTAGGATATCCTTACATGTAAGTAGGGATCGCAATGGGTGGCCCGGGCCCAGCCCAACCTCGATCATGACAGGCTTGGATGGGTCGGCTCACTACCCGATCCACCAACGGGCTGACCGACCTATGGCTCGCCCTATGGCCCATCGGGCCAAGGATGGGCCCAGTTGGGTCGATCCGTCCATTAATTTTTAAAAAAATATCAAAACGACGTCATTTTGGAAAAAGTAAGCGGGCCATTGGCCGGGCCGAGATTGTCATCCCTACATGCAAGATTATTTAGGACCATACAAAGGTGAGAGATATCATCTTCTTAATTTTTGACGTGCTGGTCTTTTAAGATGGAAGAAAGAAATATTCAATCATGCACATTCTTCTTTAAGATGCACAATCGAAAGAACATTTAGCGTTTGAAAAAATAGGTGGAAAATTTTACATCAAATATCCAGTTTTCCTTTTTCAAAGTAAGTTAAAATTGTAAGTGCTTCAATGGCCATTCATAATTTTATAAGGTTAAATGCTCAAAAGGATGAAGAGTTTTCTCCCTATGATGAAAATTATGGAATTACTTCCTACAAATGAAGAAATTAATGAAAATGAAGACGTTGAAGAAAATCATTTAGACGAGCCACAAAATAACGAGATGAATGATGTGAGGGAACATATTGCAAATCTTCTTGTATTACAATAAAATTCATAATTTATTATGTATTTAACTATTTATGAACTTGAATATTTACTTTGGGATTATAATATTATTTAACTTTTTATATGTTTTAATATTTATGTTTGATATTAGTTTTATTTCCTACAAAAAAATGAGATGTCTCTTTAAATAATTTCCTACAAGATGGAATTGAATTTGTCAAACAATTATAAAGTAAATGTAAACCCATTGTTTAATATACTTTAAAAATTATTTATATGCATAAATAATTTTTATTACAAAATAAAGTATAGTTAAAATTAATAAAACTTCTTTTTATTTTTATGTTTCCAAACAGTCTACTGTATGAAGTTCTTTCAAAAAAGCTGTTTTTATAATTGACAGCTAAACAATCAATTAGCTTCTTAGAAAAGCTTTTCTGACAAAATCTCTACTGACAAAATCTCTACTGATATAAGCATATCCAAACAGGCACTTAATATATTTATTATATGCATTTCCATTCATATAATTGATTGGAGGTTCATTAGGGTTGAGCATTTCTTCTTGTTCATGTTCTATCCAGAGAGTGAGTTCAAGGAGTTTCGAGTTCTTTAGCCTTGAATTTCGCATCATTTGATATCAAAGCTTGGATTGAAATAAATTCTTATTTATCTTGTGTTTATTTGCTATTATTATTATTATTATTATTATTGTTATTATTATTATTATTATTATTATTATTATTATTATTAATTCATTAGAATTCAAAATTAAGGTTCATCTTGTTTTAGTGTTTTTTCTTGTTTCTTTATTTTCCCAAGTTTGTTCTTTAAGTTATTACTGATCTAGTTATCATAAAAAATAACGAAAAAAATCAGTTGCTAACGTTTAAAAAAAATGAAAACCAGTTGCTACCATAAAATGTTTTTTTAAAAATTGCTAGAGTTTAAGAAAAGGAAAGATTTGATTTGGTTGGTGGCAGATCTTGTTTCAATACATATTTTTGGTCGTATACATCCTTTCCTCTTGTGTGCCCATTTTGCCTTTATTCCTTCAGTAAACTTTCTTCTAGTTTTGTGCCTATCATCTTTCTTAAATGTTTTCATTACATTTCTAAATTTTAATACGCTGTTTATGAATCACCTTGACTGGAAATTGCATTTGATAGTGCAATTGAGGACAACAAGCTTGAGTGGAAAAGGTTTGAGTGTGTAGCTTAAAAGAGGGTAAAAGTCACAATTTGAGTGAAACATGAGTGGAGTGCCATCTTTTGAGTGAAACCCGAAAGCAAGTGAATTATTGCTAACCATTTTCTCGTAGCTTTTTGTCATAAGAATGGCCAATAAAAGAGATGGAATGGAAACATTACATAAGAAGGATGAAAATAGGCTTGATTTGAAAGTGATGTATAAGGCATTCACGAATGAATTTAAGAAGTTATCTACTAGGATGGATGAGATGGATGAGAGAATTAATGAAACCAGTGGAATCTAAAACCACAGTAGATCAATTGACAATTATAGGAATAGGGAGGAAGAACTGGAAAGAATGTATGTTGAGTATGAAGATGAAGTGCAATCCGTAAGGGGTAGAGTAAGGAGGGAAGAAAGAGTGGAGAGAAAAGATAGCAACATTAATGCCATCAAGATGAAAATTTCACCCTTCAAAGGTAGGAATGATATTGAAGTGTACTTAGAATAGGAAAGAAAGGTAGAGATGATTTTTTCTTGTCAAAACTATTCTCAAGATAAGAAAGTGAGATTGGAAGCATTGTAATTATCTGATTATGCATTAGTTCGGTGGGATGAATTAGTAAAGAATAGGAGGAATAGGGAACCACCTGAAACGACCCATCCCGGAACCTCAGTGGAGCCCTCCCAACCTCCCTACAATAGCCCTCCAATCGATATCTAACTCAACTGAAGGGTTCTCGTAAAGCCAAGCAGTTCAACTATTAAAAAACGTTTTAATACTTTAACTTTTACAAGTACAGAAAATAGTTGAAATTTTTTTAAAACATTTTATTAAAAACTTCGACAATATAACGACTGCTTTTTAAGATTCTCAAATTTCAAAAACCTACATAACATATTTTAAAACACTTCTATATTCACACCAATTTCTCAACTACAAATTATGGACTTCAAGTCCACTCACAAGCAACCCCAACAGATAATTTTCAACCGTCACTACAATAAAATTTTAAAAGTTAAAGCATATATATGCATTTCATTTAAAAGCTTTTATAAACCTCTATTCTTTACACAAATGTATATATCAAAATGACACAAGCACAATAGTAATTGACAATACAACTAATTTTGAGGCAAAGTCCCAATTATTGTAACACTTGTACGCATACCTAGGTTGGGTTGTTCAAAAACATAAAAATAAAGGTAAGCTAGATAAGCTTAGTGAGTGTAATTAGTTTACAAGAAAATTGAACTTTTTATAGCAATATAACTACAATATTCCATACAATTATAAAACTTATGGTATAACATTTTCCATATAACAATTTATTCGTGCATCATTAAATCTGGTAATAAAATAACATTTCGTAAAACACAATTTCAATTTTCTTTGAAAAACTATTTTGAAATGCTTTTC
The DNA here is from genome assembly GCA_027563595.1 of Erythroxylum suave. NCBI lineage: Eukaryota > Viridiplantae > Streptophyta > Magnoliopsida > Malpighiales > Erythroxylaceae > Erythroxylum > Erythroxylum suave. Next base: position 40,599,110 of record JAOSBN010000178.1, on the reverse strand, counting down.
AAAATTAAACTCATCATGTAAAATTTTCCATTTCCTATTTTCCTTTATCAATAAATAGTAGTGGCAATAGGTTTTCTTAAAACTTTAATACTGAAAAATAAGTTAACCACTAGCATTGGTACCATACGGTGCCTCTCAAATCACTTTAAACATTAATAGTGGCTACATTACTATTTTCATGACTTTTGTTACTCATCATAGCCCACCATAAGTTTCTTTACCATACAATACACTAGGCATAAAGTCATAGAGTTGGTTTTGCATCGCTTACCCACGACACCAACCACTATCTACAGAGCTAGTTCTGCATGGCTTACCTGTAATAAGTCACAGAGCTAGTTCTACATCGCTGACGCTTAACTGGTTAATCACTATTTATGGAGCTGGTTCTACATCGCTTACCCGTAATAAGTTAACTGTTATAAATATACCAGTATAATAACATGTATAAAGCCTAGTGGTGTGCCATAAGCAAAAGCAACTCTCAATCATATAAAAGTTAACTTTCAAGTTAAAACTTATATATTGCTAAAGCATACACTTAAGCTAGCAATATTTACTTGTAAAGTATCATCTGCATAAAACTCAGTATAAATATTCATTTTGTGATCAAATGAAAACCATTTGTATAAGCTCAATTTAAAGAACACTCATATGTTATCAATTCTTTTACAAAGAATTAATTCACATAAATAGTTAAAATACACTTATATGTCATCATTTCTTTTTTAAAGAATTTAATCATATAAAACAAATAAAATAAACTTACTATTTTGCAAACTTATCGTTAAGTACACTCATGCATTCGGTGCCTCTCCTTTACCTACACAAAATGCATTTCGTTTAGGCATTTATTTCCAAATTAGGAAATAAGGCATTAAAACTATATATTCGGTTTAACTGAATTCGAGATTTGTATCTAATCATGTAACATGTATGCTAATCATATTTCTGCTTACTTCCATCAGCCAACCTATTGATCATCGTTTCCAAATGTAACTTCAAAAGTCACTTAAGTACCATATTTTATCCATTCTAACTTATCAATTCCTTCAAAAAACAATCTCATGCAATTTAATTCACCATTATGATGAGTCTCAATTGTGAACCATGTCCAAAATTCATGCCTCCACTTGTTCCTTAATTTTTACAGGTAAAAGTTCAAATTAGGTTTTGAGGTCTTCTAGACATTTGTTCCCTATGTCTCTAGTTTCTATATCATTACAAATCATGCCCTTTCAACTTATAAATCATGAAACATGTACCAAATATCATAAGTCGTTTCAACATAAGGGTAGTATTAGGTTACCACATTTAGTCTCAACTTTCAATATCATTCATCTAGCGTTAGGTCTAGGTATCTTCTATAGATTTTTAGTACTATATCTTAGATTTCAGCTCCAATTTGAATCACTTAATTTGGAGGTTTGTAGGCCGAGTTATGGCTAAAACATTGGGACTGGTTTAGGATAACCTAAGACACATTCCTCTCTTGTCATATTCAACTAATTCTATACAAAGAAACATCAAAGTAATACCAAGACAACATTGATCTTAAAAACGTCCATCTCACTCAAGAAACCAATAAAAATTAGAAATTTAAGCTAAGAAACTTGCCACATTTTCCTCTAATCTTTTGAGTATTTGATGAATACTAAAAGATTTCTCTAAATAACCACCAAATTCCATAAAAAATGATGACACTCTTCTTCCTCTCTCCTTGTCTAATGTTCAACCTAGGCTTCTCTTCTTTTCCCTTTATTTTTTTGTCTCTCATGTTACTCTCTCATGATTCTCACATTTATGGTGAAAGAAAGAAGCAAAATGTCTAAAGTTTTGCTTTTTATACTCATTTGATGGATTACAAATGTAACCTTCCTATTTGTCGTCACTAATGACTCATCATACACATGTCATCATCTCAATGGTCATCTCTAATGACTCATCAATCTATTAATATCACGTAAAAAGACCAAATTGCCCTTTAATGCCTTTAACTGACTGGCTAACTGAATTAAATCCTGAAAACATTCCACAACCTTCTTATTTTTAGGTTGACCATAAAATACTTTAAACAGCAATATTTATTGATTAGATGCTTTTAAAAATTTTGAATGAGTTTAAAATCATCAATATCTATTATTTTCCAAAAAGGGCATTTTAGTCCAATAATTGTGGATTACCCGAATTCTATTAAAAAACCTCCATTTTGACCTGTTTCAAATTCTATAGACTCCAATCCCAATTCTGTAGCTTTTCATCTTATTTTGAAATTATTTGGTAACTTTTCGACTGCCCGAAAGAATTACCGGATTGAACCTAGAAGTCACTAAATGTCACTAACATCGTTTGAATTTCATTCAAAAGTATTACCTAAATCTCCAAAGCATATTTCGGGGCTTTTAAAGCTCATTCAGAATCATTCCATAACTTTTCAGAGTTTTCAGAAATTTTCTAAGAAATGTTTGGTCGAGTTCAAAACCATTTCTGCTCTATCTGAGATTTCTGTTATAACCTCAATAATACATTTAAACGCTTAAATTACTTTAGTACACTATAAATAGAGCATACTCTATAAAATGCATGTACAACACATTACATAGTACAAAAATACATGTACAACACATTACATAGTACAATAATAAACTAGGATATTACAATAATCGAACTAGGATATTACACCACCTATATCCACATGAGAGAGATGAAAAGAGTGATGAAGAAGAGGTTTGTGCCGCCTTATTACTATAGAGAGTTACACCAACAATTACATAGACTCGCACAAGGAACTAGATCAGTAGAAGATTATCACAAGGAGATGGAGATGTTATTGATTAAAGCTAACATAAAAAGGGTAGTGATAATGGTGTGGTTCATGGGTGGATTGAATAGCAAAGTTGTTGATGTGATTGAATTGCAACATTATGTAGAGATGGACGACCAAGTGAACATTGCCATGAGGTTGAGAAGAAACAAAAACAAAGAAAGGTAGCTAAGTCTTTCTCAAATTCAAACAGCAAATGGAATCCAAAATGGAGCAAAAATGAAGATAAGAAGAGGGAACATTATTAGGATTACAAGGAGAGGCAATGAGCCAAACAAAGGCAAGGATAAGAGTACTTCAAGTCAAAAAGGTACTATTAATCCATCCTCTAGAGCTTCTAAACATAGGGATATTAAGTGTTTTAAATGTCAAGGGTGTGATCATTGTGCATTTGAATGTCCTTATAGGAAGACCATGTTTATTAAAGGTAGTGATATTGTTTCTAAGTCTGATGTTGGTAATGAGTTTGAGTGGTATTGATTTAAGTATGCCACCTTTGGAAGATTGTTTTGATGTTGATGAGAATATTGAGTATGCTGTTACCAATGAATCTTTAGTTGCTAGACGTGCATTAAACTTGAATGTGAAGGAAGATAGCCTAGAACAAAAGTATAACATATTTCACACTAGATGATTTGTAGGTGGGAAAGTTTGTAGCATGATTATAGATGGGGACAATTACACTAATGTAGCTACTATTACTTTGGCGGAGAAGTTGAGGTTGAAATGTGATAAACACCCTAATCTATACAGATTACAATGGTTGAATGATAGAGATGAAGTTAAAGTTACTAAACAAGTAGTTGTTGCATTTTCTATTGGTAGATATGCGGATGAAGTTATGTGTGATATCGTGCCTATGCAAGCTAGTCATATATTGTTAGGTAGATCATGGCAATTTGATAGCGTTTTATGCATGATGGGTTCATTAATAGTTATTCTTTTTATGTATAATAGGTATAAAGTTACCCTTGCTCCTTTATCACCCAACTGAAAATTCAACAATCATCAGCAGAAATTCAGGTAGTGAGGTGAAAAAGAAAAAAGAGAGAAAAGAGGTCATGAGAGAAAAGAATAAAATTAAAGGCCCTATGGTGAGTGACTGCATAAGTGAGGAAAAGAAAGTGGGATGTGTAAGAGAGAAGAAGATAGTGAGTGAAAAGAAAGAAAACAAAGTCAAAAATGAGCAAAGAGAAATCGAAAGGACTGAAAAAGTTAAGAGTATATACCTAGGCAAGAGGGCTTTAATCTTGCTTTAGTTTAAGGAAACTTTGTTTACTAGCATTGGCCTTGACCCAAATTTTCCTAGTATGTTTATGACTTTATTGTTATGATGATTTTTTTCCTTAACAGGTACCCCATGGATTATCACCTTTAAGATGGATTGAGCACCAAATTGACTTGATACCAATAGCTCAAATTCCTAATTTTCCAGCTCATCGAAGTAATCTAGAGAAGACAAAGAAATTGTAAAGGAAAGTGGGTGAATTGCTTAAAAAGGGGTAGGTGAGGTAGAGCATGAGTCCTTGTGTTGTGCAAGTTCTTTTAATGTCAAAGAAAGATGGAACTTGGAGGATGTGTGTGGACTATAGAGTGGTCAACAAGCTCACTGTAAAGTATCGTCATCTTATTCCTAGATTAGATGATATGTTAGAAGAGTTACATGGTACTTGCATATTTACCAAAATTGAATCCATATTTGGTTTTAAATGCAAATTTCCATTCAACACCTTCTTTCATCCTAATATGATGATAGCCACTTTTTCAATCAATTTTGGTAAATATGCAAGTACCATGTAACTCTTCTAGCATATCATCTAATCTAGGAATAAGATGACGATACTTTACAGTGAGCTTGTTGACCACTCTATAGTCCACACACATCCTCCAAGTTCCATCTTTCTTTGACATTAAAAGAACTTGCACAACACAAGGAATTGAGGTTGACTCTAAAAAGGTGAAAGCTATCAAAGAATCGTCGAACCCTAAGTCAATTAGTGAGGTGAGGAGTTTCCATGGCTTAGCATGTTTTTATAGGCAATTTGTTATATATTTCTCTACTATTATCTCTCTGTTGAATGAAATCATTAAGAAGAATGTTGGTTTTAGATGGGAGAAAGAACAGGAAAATACATTTAATACTTTAATGAAAAAGCTATGTACTACACCCATTTTGCGTTTGCCTGATTTTTTCCAAAACTTTGGAAGTTAAATGTAATGCTTCTGTGATTGTTATAGAGGCTATTTTGATGTAGGAGAATCGTCTCATAGCATATTTCAGTAAGAAGTTTAGCAGACTAGTTTTGAATTAGTCCATTTATAATAAGGAGCTTTGTGCCTTGGTGATAGCTCTTGAAGTTTAAGAATATTATTTGCTGCTTAAAGAGTTTATAATACATAATGATTATTAATCTCTCAAATACTTAAAAGGAAAAAAGGAAATTTAGCAAAAGGCATGCAAGTTGGGTGGAGTATCTTGAAACATTTCCATTTGTGATTAAATACAAGCAAGGTAAGGAAAATGTTGTGGCTGATGTATTATCAAGGTACGCTTTGATTTCTATGCTACTCCTAAGTTACTTGGATTTGAGCATTGGAAAGAGTTGTATGTGGATGATGTTGATTTTGCTAATGTATATCAAGCTTGTGATCATGTTGCATTTGATAATTTCTATAGACATTAAGGATATCTTTTTAGGGGTAAACAACTTTGCATTCCTATATGTTCTATTAGAGAGTTGCTTGTTAAAGAATCACATAATGGAGGGTTAATAGGGCATTTTGGTTTCCAAAAGACCTTAGATATGCTTAGAGAACATTTTTATTGGCCAAATATGAGAAGATATGTGGAACTAGTTTGTATCATGTGTATTGCATGTAAACAAGTTAAGTCTAGGTCTTTGCCTTATGGTTCATCTATACCTTTACTTGTACCTAGTAAAGCTTGGGCTAATATATCTGTGGACTTTGTATTGGGTTTACCTAATACTAGGAAAGGTATAGCTAACATATTTGTTATTATGGAAAGATTTAGTGAAAATGGCTCGTTTCATTGCTTGCTAGAAAACAAATGATGTAATAAACATTGTTGATCCTTTCTTTAGGGCAGTGGTTCAGTGTCATGGTGTGCCAAGAACCATTGTTTCAGATAGAGATGTTAAATACCTAAGTCATTTTTGGAGAGTTTTGTGGAGAAAGTTGGGTACTCAACTTTTATTTTCTACTACATGTCTTCAACAAACTGACGAACAAAATAAAGTAGTTAATAAGAATTTAGGAACTATGTTGCGCGTAATAATTGGGAAGAACTTGAAAACTTGGGAAGATTGTTTGTATAACATGTGACCCTAGAATAGGGAATTGAGTGTATTGTGTTAGAAATACATTGCATGCTCATGCATCATTGTATATTCACACACATGTGAATATTTATTGTTGATACATTAAATAATTATACATGTATTCATTGACATTTTTGGGGTAAAATTAGCCTAGGAAAAAAATATGGAAAAAAAGAGATAAATGGACCAATTATATCTGACATGTGGCAGTCTTATTTGGGTGACAAATGTATTTCATGCAATAGTGATAATTGAAGAGGTTTGATTAAGACTCGTGGTTATGTTTGTGATAAAAAAAATATACTGTTGATGTTCTTCACAATCGAAAACATTGTTTATCACATTCCCTTCTTGTATTATTCAACACCGAAATGTTAGATGTATATTTTGTGTCTTTGATTCACTCTCACAGCTGAAAGCTTTGACGAATCAAGTAAGTGATTTTTTTATGATGTTTTTATTGTATTAATGAATACATGCATGCGTGGTTTGAGAAGTATAGTTTCGGTGAATAAAATTGATGAATGAGTTAGATGGAAGATTTGTGAATAGAAAGTGTGCAGAAAGTGTACAGATTTGTAAAAATCTGAGTTTAATGAGGATTTGTGAATTAGTCAACTACAGAAAGATGTGAAAAGTATGATATAGATTTTGTTGAAACTTGTTACTGTTCATGAAAACAAAATTTACAGTAGAGAGAGAGGAAGAAGAAGGTGATGGTTTACATGCATGGTTTTAGTTTTTGAAGTCTGAATATGAACTAGAGTATTTTTACTAAACAAATTTGATTCTTTTAGTTATATCTTGAGTTATATATTTTCAAATCAGTTAAATCTTCATTCATATTAAACTAGAGGCATATGTCTACAACTTTCTTAAAGAAGTCAAAATTTAATTATGTCCATAAGAGCCCTGAAATTTAGCTTGAAGTTGAGAGTAGTATTCTGTTGAGACATAAGGAATAGTACGAAGTATTTTGATCATAACTTGCACGATACTGAACCAAAATGAATGAATTTGATGTCGTTGGAAACATAAGACATAGAGGAACATTTGATTAGAAGAAAGTTTTGTCTGAAAACGTTTGGTTGTAAATCAAAAATTACAAGAAAGAATGAACAAGAAGGAAGAAAACACAATAGGAGCTGATGAAGGGAGAAAGTCGCGATCGTGCACGTGCATGATCGCGACTCTGAAACTCTGAAAAAAGGGAGGGATCGTTTTGAACATCCTTTAATCTTTTGTCCATATCTTCTTCTCCTGACCTCCAAATGACATGGGACTTAAACCATTAGACTCGAAACACATTATTTTACATTTCCACCAAAAATTTTATCCATCTGAAATCATCTGAGAGAGATTGAGTGATAAATTTGAGACAAAATTGATGAGGAGTTTTGGAATTTTGTAACTGGAGTATTTTCACTGAACATGCTTTAATATTTTGACAATATCTTGATCTGTATGTATCCAAATGGAATTCTAAGAATTTCAATTTCTAGGTGGAAGTTGAGTACAAATCACTGTTTCAGTATAAGAATAGTCCAAAAATGTTTGGAAGGTGTTGAAATTGCTTATAAAGTGTATTAAAGAAACATACCCGAGAAATTGTCATTGAAAATGTATAATACATGATACTTTCATGAATGTGCTTATGATTGACTATTTATATGAATGTGTAAATTTTATATATGATTGCATATAGAAGAACAAGTAGATCGACCACTTCCTGATATTGCTGGAACTTTAAGGCAATATCTTTGGGAGCAAACTGCAAGTAAGCTAGACAGTCTCACTCAATTAATTATTTTGATTATGATTGAATTCTCTTATAAATTTGTGATTGATTATACTGATTCCGAACATGAAAGTTCGAGGATTCTGATTTTATGATTGTGATATTGAAGTGCTCCTTACATGTGAATTTGAATGAATAAGTGATACTTCACATTATTATTGAATGCCGAACCAAAGTCCGATGATAAATGTGAATATGAAAGTGAAACTGAAATCAAGTAACTGATTGTATATATATGAAAGTGAAGCATTCCATTATATGAATGCATAAAAGATAAAGGCAGTTGTGATCGAAGTTGCCAGTGTAAAGAGCTTAAAGCTCATATTGTGGTTAGAGCCTCAGGCTCAGTTGTGAAAGTACCCGGTATCCACTGAGGGATGTAGAACATTATCTAGTACAACTCAGTATCTACTAAGAGATATGAGCTAGTAAAAAGGCACTCGGTCACAACAATAACAATAACAAGTGAAAGTGAGTCTCACGTGCATTGTGTATATATTTGAATACATTTGTTTGACTGATCAAAATGTATTGGTATCTTGTATTTGAATGAGAATGTGATATGTGATATTTCTTGCAAAATGCAAAGATGTGAAATATTTGTTACTTGTGATAAGGTGTTATATGAATTGAGTGAACCATCGATGATGGTTACCTTATTGAGTTCACAAACTCATCCAAAATTGCACGTTGACATTTCAGGACTGAGAGTGGACATTAGCTATTAAAAGACTACTAGAAGCATAATTCTTGTACTTTTGTGAAGAAGAAATGGCTCAAAGGTCGACCAACTAAGATTGAAGAGTTAGATAGATATTTTGTATATTTCCTCTTTCATGTAGCTTATTTGTCTTAGGCTTGATAATGTACGTACTCTGATGATATTGGAAACTTTCAATGTACGTGTATGGATGTTGAAAGCTATGTTGTAAATTCGGTTTTTGTTTATGAAATGAAAAGAGGAATACAGTTTATTAATTTTGTTAATTTTGGTCTTTAATTTTTTGGTGACTTTTATGCACAATAGTTGATGCCATGACTAAGTTGGATATGTTGTCATGTTATAAAGTGAAGTTGAGATAGTTAACACACCATTATTATAGATTATATACTAGAATGTTCATAGGGTGTTCCAGTATGTAATTTATGGTAATGGAGTGTGACAGTTTGCCATTCATTGAGTTTGCATATAATCGTTCTGCACATTCTTCTACAAGTTATTCTCCATTTGAAATTGTGTATGGTTTTAATCTATTAACTGTATTGGATTTGATGTCTTTAACTTTAACTGAGATTGCTAGTTTAAATGGCAAGAAGAGACTTGGTTAAAACAATACATGAAAAGAACATGAATAGATTGAGAAAAAAATCACATGTTTACATAAAAAACAAATAAAGGTAGAAAGTAAGTTCTCTTCGAATCAAGTGATTAGGTTTGGGTGCATATGCGAAAAGAAAGTTTTCCACAGTAAAGGAAGTCTAAATTTGATGCAAGGGGTGATGGACCAATCCAAGTGTTGAAACACTTCAATGGCAGTGCATATAGGATAGACTTATCAGGTTAGTATAATATTAGTGCTACTTTTAATGTTTTTAACTTATCTCCTTTTAACTTTAATTCAAATTCGAGGACGAATCATTTTGAAGACGTAGGGAACGATGTGAGCACGACCATGGTACTTTGTAAGAGATATAGAACCAAAGATAAGTTAGTAATGCCAGAGGGACCAATGATAAGGTCAAGAGCTAAGAAATTTAAATAAGCGCTTCAATCCTACATGGGTCGAATTGTAGATGACATAGAATCTCAAGAGACAATAAGGGTCAATGACGTCATAACTAATTAACTTGGGCAGAATGTGCAAGAAGACTTTCATTTTTGTTTAATTAATTATTTTATGTTAGAACCATAGCTTTGGGCAACCTATTACTTATGATTTGGGCTTGTTTTAGTAAGATAGACTTTTATTAACTTCTAGCTTATTTAATTTAAACCTTTTAGGTTTAATGAGTGGTATTTTGATAGTGGGTCTTCATCTTATAAGACAAGAGAAAGAAGCTACTTGATGGATTATCAAAGTTATATGGATGGTCACGTTACTTTTGGTGATGGGAAGAAAGCAAAGGTGAATGGTAGAGGAACTTTTCGTGTGGATGGACTACCTCACTTCAAAAACATGCTTTATATGGATGGTTTAAAAACCAACTTGGTAATTATTAGTCAACTTTGTGATGATGGGTTGTTAGTTAAATTTACTAATGATGGATGCAAGTGTTGAATGAACAAGGAGAGTGCTTAGTAAGTGGAAAAAGATTGGCAGATAATTGCTACATGATGCAGGCTATTACTTATTGCAATTCAGTTGCATATGATAATATGATTCTATGGAAATTGCTAAAATAATTTAAAAAAACCTTCGAAATCAACCTCACACATCAGAACAGACACTCAAGGGAGTCAATACCAGAAACTGTCCAGATCTACAGTTAGTTATTACTAAAAAAGAAACCAACCAGACAGGGGACCAGTTAGTTACTTATGAGGGAGAAACCAATCAGACATCTGATGATAGAGATGATGTGATGAGAAATAAGGCCAAGTTTGAATTTCTTCGAGGGGTACAAGGACTGTGTGCTTTACATTCTTAAAGTTTATTGATGTTGTTTATTAAAAAAAACAAAAAATAAAAAGGAGAGTTCGAAGGAGTTAATATCTAGAATTTTTTATTTATTTATGGGTGGTTTTCTAAGGTTTAGGTGATTGGCATGTGTCTGCCTTTTCCTTAATTGTTGAATAGTATATTTGATGTGAAAATGAGGCTTAACTTGATGATTTGAGAGTTCTGGTTTTGGATTTTGATTTACGGAGTTATGTAGAAAAATGTTGATACTTAGTTGAAGATTTATAGGAAGATTCAAGTTTTCTATTATTTAGGTTTTTTTCAAGTTTTATCTTGGTTTCTCTCTATACGATGGGCCATATAAGTTTGGGCAATATGTTTTCATATGGTTTATGTGAGGGGGAGATTGATTTAGTTTGATTATGTTTTGTCTAAATAAATTTGTGGAGTTTATTAATTTGATTAGGGATCAGTTGTATGCGGATGATTTTAATGTGAATAATGATATGTTGGCTAGTGTATTGACTCGTGGTGAATTATCATTTTGGCATGCTTATGATTCTTTCGCTACACCTACTACTGATTTTTATGCCTCCTTATTCCCTGAGATTGATCACATTGAAGACATTCTTCTTTTTGACATCTTTTTGTCCCGAGGGAGAGAAATCTGGATGATTAGATAATTGTTTATTTGGAATTATTATTTCTTTGGGCATTTTTTGGATATTCTCTGTTTATGTGAACTTGATGTTAATTAGAACTCGATATTTGATTAAGAAGGAGTGTCCAATTATCTTCTTAAGGGGGAGTACTTATATGTGACAAATAGTGTCAAAAAGGGGGACATTGTTGAGATATTTGTTAAGATATCTTATTAATTGATTTTGGGCATTATTTGCAATTAGACATAGTTGGATATATTTGAAATTTCATTATAATAAGAAATTGATCTTGTATGGAATTCTTGAACATAAGATAGCATGAAGGATAAAATCCTAGAGAAGATAGGATTTATTTGAAATAAAATCACCATGTCTTATAAAAGATATTGTGCAGATTTTTTGGTGATTTTCAGAGTTATCTTTGGTAATTGTAGTTTGGTGATTGTTGCTATCTTTAGAAGCATATTTTGTGGAATTGGAGTTATCCATGGCAACTGTGTTTCTCTATATGCGAGTGAATTTTTAGATAATTGAGTTATTGTTTTTGTGAGGGAAAAACTAGCAGAAAATTAATTAATTTAGGCAGCTGCGTTTTTTTGTTTTTGTGTGAGCAATTAAATGCCCTATTGAACTATTCTTGGCAAATGTATTTATGTGTATGTGGGTGAATAATTGCACTACTTATCTATCATTTTTGTGAGGAAGAAACGTGCAGTAAATTTAATCAATTGTGCAACTGTGCTTTTATGATGTTTCGGTGACAAAATATATAGTCGTTTGATGATTTTTATGGCTATTGTGCATGGATCTCTTCAGTAATTAATTCGATGGTTCATAACAGAATTCTTTGTGGAAGACTTCCCATGATTTCTCCTTGATGTGGTTGTAAATTTAGGGGACAATATCTTGACTCAAGTGTAACTTTATTCATGTTATTAGTGTTTCAATCACTTGAGATTATATTTTTGTATTCATTAATTTTCGTTGTTGCAAAAAATCATTTATTGAGGTCAGCACAAGGTGATCCTGTTATTGGGAGTGAAATATTTTCACGAGGTGTGATTATGAGTGGATAGTGTCAATGTACGAGTGATGTCAACTTAGTAAAGCCTTGTGTAAAACTATTGTACTTCGTTGAAAGTGATTAAGCTGGGTTAGGGCCTCGCAGATATATACTGGTGTGCCCAACTACGTTACCAAATCTTCGTTGTCGATTTGCTTTTTGTGTGTTTAAATTTTCTGTTTACATTTTTTTAGAATATTAACAATTGCTAATACAGTTGCTTTGCATTAAGCAATCGGCAGATGTAGTTCAAAGCAACTAAGGAAGAACGAGGTACTTGTGAAACTACATCCTTTGGGACTTTCAATTCCCTATCAAGAGTGTCTAGTTTAGAGCTTTTCACCTTGCTTATCTTGCAAGTAAACACAGGTTTACTATTAGAAATCAAAGACAGTTGGCAATAAGATTTAGCTACTCAAAATTAATCTAGTAGATACAACAAGGAGAATATAAAGGAACAATTTATTCGTGGAAGGGAATTTAGTTGTGGGAAACTCGACACCTCTTCGACTCAAATTAATCGAGCTATCTCATGCTGTTACTCATGGAGGACATCCTAGATGGTTGGGAACTTATAAGAGGTTAAGTGCTCATTTTTCTTGACAAAGATTATAGAGAGATGCTAGAGAGTTTGAAAGAAAATGTGAAGTTTGGCAACAGAATAAAAATGAAGCTATTGCTTCTCTTAGTTTACTTTCCTCAACAGGTATGGACTGATATTAGATGGATTTTGTTGATAGTTTGCCATTGTCAGAAGGTTATTCGGTGATATTTTCAATTGCTGATCGAATGAGTAATTATGCTCATTTCCTTCCTCTACGCTATCCTTATGCAATGGAAAAAGTTAAGATTTTTATGGATCACATCTTTAAGTTACATGGTATGCCACAGACAATCGTTAGTGACAGATGCGGTCTTCACAAGTAATTTTTGGAGAGAATAATTTCATTTACAAGGAGTAAAACTACAGTTCTCGAAGACTTATCATCCCCAAACCAACGGACAGATAGAGGTTCTCAATTGTACGTTTGAAACTTATCAATAGTATATGACTTCCGATTGTCTAACAAATTGGAGTAGATGGTTGTCCTTGACCGAATGGTAGTGTAACACAACGTTCTTTCTTCAATAAAATAAACGTCACTCCTTTCCATGTAGCCTATGGTTTTCTGCCTCATATTTACATTCCATACTTCGTAGGTAATACTCCTGTCTTAGAAGTTGATCAAGTTTTGATAGATAAGGAAGTAATGGTAGGCATTCGACGATTTCATTTACATCGAGTGCAAAATATAATGAAACAAATTGTTGAACGACGCCTCATGGAAAGAAATTTTGCTGTGGGAGATTAAGTCCATATGAAATTACAGCCCTATCATCAACAAATTGTTAAAAAACGCCTATCACAGAAGTTATCCGCCTTGTTCAATGGTCCTTTCAAAATCCTTATAAGGGTAAGGTCAGGAGCATACACCCTTGATTTACCAACTGACAGTAGGATTCACCCTATCTTTCATGTTTAACTGAAATGCAGGACATTTGATTATGCAATCATATCACCAGTATTACCTCAATCTGTGTATTCCATGCTTCGTATACGTTGTTCTTGATAGAAGATAGGTGAATCAACATTATTGGCCAATTGTGCAGATATTAGTGCAATGGTGTTCTTCTAAGGACAATGACATTTCTGGGAAATTTCTGTAAGATATTCAACAACATAAGTAAACATTGTGGACAAGGTTCATTAGAAGAAGGGAAATGATAGGAGCGAAAGTTGGTGAATGAAGACGTAGATATATAAAAGGTAGCATTGTAAATAACACTTAAATGAGTGAAAAGTTGTCGTGTAGAGGGCACATTAGTCTCTTTGTAAGTGGCTTGCCACCAACGGTTATTATAGTCGTTAATATAATTCATTGGAGGCAGAGAAGAGAGTAGCGAATAACCATAACTTCTTTCTCTTTGTTTTCTCATTTCATTCATTTGTTTCAGTCCCTAAATTTCCCAAATTAGATAAGCCACAAATGTCTATCATTCTTCTTCTTTCTTATAATTCCTGGTTCCCAAATTTAACGAATTAGGGTCTCTGACAATAAACCTGTAATTTTGACTTTGGTACTTCTTCTTTTTTATGAGTTTTATATTAGTTTTTTTTTATAGAATTTGCCTGATTCTACTGTATGGTTGTTATCAATTACTTCCTTGACCTTTGGTTATTTGTGTTCTTTACCTCACCAAAGAATTTCCACATAACATTTTAGGCGTCAAATTGTTTATCTGTAATCAATCTTTGTATTAGAGATTGGCTTAGAGATTTGCTTTTAAAGAATTTTTTCTGTATCTCAAGCTTTAATAAAGAATGAAAACCTTGGCTATGAATAAAATAAATTTTAATTTACAAGATCTAGGAAAAAGTAATTGAACAACAGGAGAGATTAATCTTTTACCCTATATTTAATAGCACAGTTCTGTTTTAAGATCTTACGTGACACTATCTTCATCCATAGCCAACAATCTGTGTAAAATGCCCTGTACATGATCTCCCTGACAGCCTACCAAGGAATTTTTTAATAATTCTTGCTGCTAGTATATATTATATATATATATACACAAACCAATGTCCCTGCAGATCTTCAAGTAGGCTTCTTGGAAGTAATTTCCATCCTTGTGAGAAGAAATTCTCAGAGCTTTTAACTGCCTCTGTATCTGATCCTGAAGCCAAATCATCATATTGGTCATTGGCATGTTCTTTTCCTGAATACCACTCAATTCAAACAATCAACACTTTAAACAGATGAATCAATATGATTCTTTTTGTTATTTCCCTTTCTGAAAATGGAGGAGCAAGAATCTTTTTCCTGATTTGCATCCTCTGTGCAGTTTGTTTCTTGAGAATCTGCAACAACACAAGCTGCGAGGACCTCACTTGACGTTAAAGAACATTCCTGTCTATCAGTTTCGATGGGTTTGTGCAATCTTTCACATTCTACAAACATATAATCCTCCTCTACTCCTATCTCAGATGATTTCTGGGATTCATTTGTACGTGTCTCACAACTCAAGTTCTCATTTAGTTTCTCTTCAGTCTGCGTACTTATCTGATTCTGAGATGTCTTTAAATGATTAAAACCATTATCTGACTGCGAAGTTGTAGGACATTCAGTTGCCAATCTAGGAATTTGCCAAATGTCTTCCCTGTCTGGGGATAAATTGGTGACTTGTTGACTGTTCCCTTCAGCCTCCTGTTATCATGCAAAGTGCATGTATTCAGTTACGGAACTAATACTAGCAAAGCCACACCTTTCACACATAACTAAATGCCAATACTTTTCATTTAAAAGGTTCACAGATAGCAAAGAACCATCTATAAACTAACAACTTTGAAGCTAACAACATTGAACCAAGACGGGGATTCAGGAAGCAAACCAAGTAGGAGATTTCAATTAGCATGTCAATTTTATTGACAATGTTAACATAATATCCGAAGTTGAACAAGTACTCTGAGTTTCACAGAAGGCTTTCACACACATTATCCAACCCAAGCAACATATATTTAGCTAAAAATAGGGTTCTCCAAACAAATAAAAATAGTAAAGGTATCATATTCAAGAATGATAAGAATCAGAAATAAAGCCCTTGTCATTCTATAAAGTTTCCAGAATAATTGGGACAGGATTTTGGTACCTCTATTGATGATGAAAGATTCCTCCAGTGACTAGCTCCCGTTTGCCACTGGATTTCACCAGGAAATGTTCTTGTACTGCCTACTCTAAACTGTTGCTGTATAACTCTTGGAGAGGCAATGGTTGACAGTGGAGTGCCAATTCTCATATCGTCTTTGGAACTAAAGGAATAACTTTTCCATGCATTTGGTGTCCTGCTTCTCTTCTCAAGAATTTCTGTTTCAAGTTCTTGTCTGGTTGCGGCAAAGTGGAAGGAATTATTTCTATTAGTGGATTCCGATGGAGGAACCTTTTGACACTGATCTTCTAAAATTTGATAGATTAACTTCTGGATATAAGATCGTTTCAATGAAGCCTCTTCCACTGGAAACCAATTTCTGTTAAGCTGTTCAGCAATTTCAGAGATATGTTTAACACACAATGATATAGACAGAAGCCAGCAATCTAGTCGGTTGATAAAATGTTGAGAATAATATTAACATGATTCACCTTAAAAAGGTATTTCATGTCCTCTGGACCTGTTCCATTCTAAAATAAATGGCATCAATCATATCCCAGTCCCAATAAAGTTAAGGAGAACCAGAAGAATGGCTTAAGTTGTGAAGGATGGAATGTTCTTAGTCATACCGTCATGTATATTGACATCATATTGAATAATTTTGCTTAAATTCCCCAGAAAAGCAAGTCAGCAATTACTTTATGTGTGTAGTGATCTTTCTCATTGTTTAAGGTCTCCAAGATTCATATTTTCAGTCCTGCCATGGTGTATACAAGGATTATACATAAAAGCTTTCACTTCATTAAGTCTGTAGTCCTGTGCTAAATTTAGAAAAAAACAAGCAATATGAACTGCTATCCTTGAAATTCAGTTTCCACATAGTACTACTTCTTGTTGGAACATAGATGTTGCTCTTTGTCTTCCCAGTAAAAGCAGCATGGATAATGAACAGGATGTTCCAGGCTCTTAAAAATGAAGATACACTTAACATGCCAAAAACATTTCTGTACATATTCATCAAGCATCTAAATTTGACCAAATGTCCAAAGACTTCCATACGCAGACTGAAGAAACTCAAATTCAAAAAAAATAAACAGATGTAATGAAAAAGTTTCTGAAGTTTCACACAAAGGTCAAGCCAAAGGTGAGGTTAGTATGTGCTCCAACCTTCTAGATAGAAGTCTCAACTTAGTGTATGATATCTATAGAATGCAAAATGTAAAATGAAAAGATAATGTTCCATGTTTCAAAACTCTTTACAAGGAAATGAGATCATCACTTACAAAGTGCGAAAACTTCGTTATGTTGAAAGGACTGAAGTTAACTGGAGCTTCCTCGAGAAAAAGTTCAACATAATGGAGCAAGAAGAGGCCACAGTCATATGAATTTTGCTGTTGTGGCAGCTGATAATAGAAAAGGTCAAAGAAAGTTAAAACAACTAGACAAATATATTCTGAAAAAAATTCGACATTCAATATTATAAACTTGGAAAATGGGTAGCCGGAAGCATTAACTCCTAGTCTGAATTATGCAAAATGTCAAAAGATTAGATCTTCAATGATAATGTTGATTCATCATCTGTAATAAGGGTTTGAAGAAGAAAATGATGCCGATATAAAACATGGGGAGGAATAAAGAGGACTATAAAATGAAACTGGTTTGTGGTTAACCTATTAACAGATCTTACAAAAACCTTCACAAACATATGCGTAACTGAAAGATTTTTCCACTGTTCTACAGGTCCTGTAAATTGAGTGAAAATTAAGATTGTTCAGAAGTATTGTTACTGTCGATGATATTTCTACACCAAATTACTTAGAAAACTTACGTAATACCTCAAGGGAAATAAACCGTAAATGTAGGAACTTCAACAATGCATCATCCTCCATCTCTTCATGCCTTGCTTTCCATTCTTCATACAGATAACTGTTATTTCATGGTATGCAACACATGAATGTAACTTGCGAGCTTTTCCATTACAAAACTACAAACGGGAAGCTTATACTTCAAGTAGCCATAGTCAAATTAGATATTAACTATGCTGTTGTATAGAGAGTTGTGTCTTTTCTCAAAGTTGATTGGTATCTGATGTAAACTAGGATTTCTTTTTCTATGCATGGGAATTATTTTGGAACAGGCATTAACTTAGTAAGTTTACACATGAATGTTTCAAAAGATTTTTGTGAATAACTCCAGTTGCGTGCTGAGAGTTCATACCACATCTTTTCCAGGAATACAATCAACAGACAGTATAAATAGTCCCACGTAAATGTCAAGCTAATTAAGATATCCAAGACAAGATTTCTTTTCCCAGTATCAAAATCCCTGGGTAGTAAACTTGAAAAAGATCATCTGACTACAAAGAGAAAAATGTAAATAACCAAGTTGACTGCCGCTTATAATTTGAATTTCCGCTTTTTTAAGTTTATGTCCCTACTCATCGACTTCTACAATAAGATAGTTGGAAGTTGACATACCATTACCCATGGCAAATATACAAGTACCTTTGAACAAGATTCTTGAGGCCCCGATGACTTCCCTTCATTGAATCCATGTGCAAGATACATGGTACCCTAAGCAACTTCTCACATTCTTCATCTGTACTATGGTTATCAAAAAGGTTAGAGCAAAGAAGTCCCAGCATATTAATTTCAGCCGAAGCAGGATACCATGGGCACAAACCTCTGAAATGAGCAACTTCACCTGGGTGGCAAATGACAATCAAACTCCAGTGATGACTGCCACCAAATTAGTCAATGTAATATAAGAAAGTGGCAATAAGAGACTTTTCCCTCATTTCCACAAGAAATAAGTTCACAAAAATGACTCACCTGTAGTTTACAGGGATAAATACATAATCTTTGTCAAAAATATTCACTTTCCTGGTCCATTTACGAACCCGTTCAAATGCTTCTCTCCCTTCATGAGAACTAAATGGATCTTTGTCGAGATCAGCGAGTTTCCGAAAGAAAAAACTATTGAAAAAGTGGAATCTAGGTTGGTTCTCAGGAAGAAGTCTACTCTTTAAATACCTGCCAATAACCAACTTATCTAAACTTACTTTATTTTGTAACATGAAAGTAAAAGTCCAACCAACAAATGACTGGCAATTATTAGTAAACACTAAAAGTAATGTATAGGTGCCAAGAATGTCAAGAAAGATCAATATGCTTCATAAAGGAAAAGGAAAAGAAAATATAAGGGAATAAAATTCACTTGATATAAAAGTCAATTATTGTGTCGTTGATGAATGTCTCCGGGCTAAGAAGCTCAACATCTCTCTTGCTAATTGAAACAGCATCTGGGTCTCCTTTTGGGAAAATAATTTCTTCAAAAGTCTGATTGAGACCGAAGCAAGAGAATCTGAATTGGCACATGTAATGGATGAAATAAGTGTGATTGTGATCCAGGAAACTTATCCAACGAGTTAAAATTTGTTAACAAATATTAACAGCAACATGTATCAGAAAAGTTTCCAAGAACAAGTTTTAAACAGAATTGGAACACATTCTTTCAAAACTTTAATCATATGGAAACTCCAATGTGAGAAACCAAAACCAATGACATGTGAATTATGCCATTTTCACAAATTTTTCCAGAAAAAGAAATAGTATCCATGGTTATAAGAAAAATTTGTTAACAAGGATAAACATGATGTCAGGGTTGAGTGGAGAAATTACACTGCAAGAAAAAGAATTAACAAAACCTACTACATTATGCATTAAAATGCATTTTCTTTAAACTGAAATTAAGTCTGATAATACTATAGAGACTTTTCAACTCTCTTAAAATAGCTTCTACTTCAAACCTTTTAGAGTAATTGGAAAAAAGTATATAGAGTCAATAACATTCATCCTTCAGTTGTATAGTACCAATCATTTCTTGAGAACTTGCATGCATATAGCAGATCCGAGTACTCAGGCACGCAAGTGTAGATTCACAAGCACATATAAAACCCTTTAGTCAGAATGACACATACAAGCCCTTACACCAAAGCTTGCTACATGGACAAAAATGTGCTAGACTCTCAATCCCAATTATCAAGAACTTACCCAGATATATAAGGTTTTGAGATGGCCACATTACTCTGCCCATGATTTTCATCATTCTCCCGACAGGCACTGAAATGGATAAGAGTTTAATAGAAAGGAGTTATTATAAGGCAAAATTGCCTAAGAATTGCACAAAAACACGCTAGATTTAAGTTATTTCAAAATAGGGTCACAACTTCCTGCTACCATGAACAGGAACAATTAAAAAGTGATTTTATTACTCAAAGGTATAAAATCAGTGAGAAGAATAAATACTCACCCACAGGTATCACTCCAGATATCTCTGTATCTGAAACTTAAGAGTTTGATTGCTGCTTGTCTTCCACACCAATCAGGATCACAAATCGAGAACTGCAACTTATTGATACATGTAGAGGTGTGATCAAAAGTTAAACCTGACAAAGAGAAATTCCAAGATTTTAATTTTTGGCACAAGATATTTAACAAAATAAGAAACTGTAACTAATTTACAAAAGACAAAGTAGGATACATCCTCACATTGGTCAAACAAGCTTTTTGATATTTTAACCTTATTAGAGAAAGACAGTGATGCTTAAAGGAACCAAATATCCCAAACAAAACAATAAACATTAAGAGCAAAGTGCAATATCTTAAGATCAATAATACAGATGAAAGATGAAACACCATTATTAATGGAGAAATAAACATCTTTTTCATCACTACATCAATTTTTACATGTAAATAATACCCATTTTACCAATGTTCTTTCTCACAACTGTTGTCCTGGAGACGAATCATCAATTTGGACATTTTACAAAGACAACCTATTACAGAAAATTAGCAATACGATCTGAAATTTTGTCAAATTGAATTCTGAAATTATATTTATAATAAATTCATAATGAAGAGACTCTTTGTATGATGGTAGAACACTTGGAAGGCAATGGGAAATACAATATATGTTAGTCACGGATCCAAAACTAAGGCATGCTTTGGCATTGTTTCCATACAGCAAGGTGCAGCAAGATTACAACAGAGTTCAAGAATAGGATCAGAAGGCACAGTGCTGGTCCATAAAATGCTCAATTGATCATAACATTCAACATAAAGAGACCCTTGAATTTAGTGGAACTACAAACCTGAAGTTTCATTTTCATATCCAACTCCTTGAGAAACCTTTGATTTAAGATGAAGATTAACAATGGCAGTCTCAACCTACATCCAGAAATCAAAGAAACTGAAGCTACCCATCCTAGTATGTATGTAAAAGAAAAACGAAAGCAGTGTATGTAGAAGAAAAGAGAAAGTAGCATATCTCACCCTCCTGCACCATTGAGACTCAACTTTAATAATATCAAGAATTGGCCATCTAGCATTAAATTTTCCCTTAGTGCCATTTACAGTTGAAGCCTCAACTCTGATGCAGTTCTTGGAAAAAATTAAGTGGGACTCTGTACAATACAAGTCCCCAAATAAGAAAAAATCTGGGAATATAATAACTTCCTTGTTCAACGGATCCTGAAAAATTGTCAAATA
The DNA here is from genome assembly GCA_027563595.1 of Erythroxylum suave. Classification (NCBI taxonomy): domain Eukaryota; kingdom Viridiplantae; phylum Streptophyta; class Magnoliopsida; order Malpighiales; family Erythroxylaceae; genus Erythroxylum; species Erythroxylum suave. The sequence continues at coordinate 40,577,568 of JAOSBN010000178.1, read as the reverse complement.
AAGCAAATGTTATACATTGTAATTATTAAAACTAAAGAGAATCGGATGATGTAGATAAGGCAAAGAAAAGGACGATAAAGGACCACATTTAACTTAGTGCAAAATAGTTAAGTCTAATCACCTATATGATTCATCAAAACTGATTAATAGGAAGTGAAAACTGACTTCTATTGTCTAACTCAATTTGATCCAAAGTGATAAACTGTTTGAATGCACTTTGACACATTTTCATTTTCTGTTCCATACAGACGATATATATCCATCTTAGAATCGTTTTGATCTCAGCAAATGACTTGTAGAAAAACACTTCCACTCATAAATGCATCTTTAATCACACAACGAGAAGATCGATGCTGATTCTTATAGCACTCACAATTTCATGTAACAGGGAACCAAGCTCCACAACTTTCTGTTGTGAATTAACTGAAAAGAGAAAAGACAATAAAGTTAAGTAGCTTCACGGAAGCAGGAGAAAGTAAAGCAGTTCTTTTAATCCAATAGCAAAAGCAGGACCTTCATTTGCTAGGGCAGTTGAGACAGAAGTTAACAACTTGAGTTTGATCTGTCCATCATCCTCCGAAATCTTTCCAACTTGCTCACTCTGCACAAATTTAAAGTTGGTAACTTCATCCAACAACATATTAATCTGCTTCCTCGTGTAATTCCCTTATGAGAAGTTCAGCACAAACTTAATGTTCCAAGTAAGACTTTTAAAGTGTCCGATAAAACTTAAATTAAGCATTGACAAACCTTAAAATATGAAGAATTTGAAAGCACAAGGGTATCCGCTTGGGAAATCCCAACACCAACAGCATCCTCTTCACAAGGATTACTTTTTATAAGAGATCTTGGAGGATGTATGACACCATTTCCTCTACTATCACCATCAATGTCCACTAGCCAGTTGTAAATGCTGTCGGACCGAAATCTGGACCCACCTGTAGTTAAAGAACAAAGACTAATTAACACCTAAGTAAATAATAAAACAAAGAGTTTAAACCCAGAACAAGGTCTATGAAACGAGACCAAAAACATATGGGAACTTATGACCTTTACCATCAATGTTAATCTCAATTGGTGCATTGCCAACATCAGCAGTCCCTTTCCTATTTTTCTCTTTCAGAGTCCCTGTTACTGCGTTTAGATAAAAGTCCTTCAAAAAGAAATGAATTTGTAGGAGAGAAAAGCGAAAACAACAACAATGGAGATTAAGCGATGATCAGTCGAAACAGAACGTCATCAAAATCCAAACTTTTTCATACATTTACATTTCTCCGAATTCGTCGTCCTACAAAAACCAACTTTACATCATTCAATGAAGATCGTAACAACAAAGCAGCACTAGACTATCGTTGGGATGTACAAAAACGTTGACGTATTCGACAAGAAAGAAGTTTCAAGTCGTCCGCTTTTCATTTTCCCGCACATTCCCACCAACCAAACAGAATATGCAAACGTTTAAAATTCATAAAAGCGACAGACTTGAGAGAAAAAGAGTAAAAAAGCTCACAGCATGCAAGTGACTTGTACTTCGTGGAAGGAGAAGAACGTGAGTGCTTTCTCCTCCTAGATCGTCCCAACCTTCCTCGTAGATTCCCGGAGGTTCTCTCCACCTGCTCGTCCTCCTCGCCGAATTCGAATACGCTAAACCGATTCTTGGGACTCGCCACCGCACACGGTTGCCGTTTCATCACAATGAAATTCAAAACGACAATGGTTTTTGCGGAAGTAGTATTATCATCATTATAGTGGAAGGTCTGCGAAGAGTGCGACTACGCTTTGGTTGGTGTGTGTGGGAAGTTTCTGAAACAATTGTCAAATTACTCCCACACGCATGATTGGTAACTTTCTAGTTGTCAAAGACAACTCATTTTTCTAATTTTCATGTAGAAGATATAATCTTAAAAGATTAATAAATTAACAAAGAGAGAAGAATCAACTTCTTTAGTCGGCAAAAAATATAGAGATTTGATCTTAATAACGCATATTTAATTATCTGTGATTTCAAATAATTAATTCTAGCTTGATTATGTAGATTCAAATAACTAATCCAATTTGTAGTAGTCTATAAAATTATAATTTATTAATTATAGTTTAAATACCCTTGTCCAAATTAAACTTTAAGATAGTTTTAAATTGTAAATCAATTCTAAAATTATCTTAATTATTTTTAATCAGAACAAGATTAATAAAGAAGAAATAGGTCCTTAGTTAAAATGAAATAATAATTACTAAGTTAATTAGTTAAATAATAAAGTTATTATTATAAGTAAATGACCTAAATTTCATATAATAATGTTTACGAATATATTACCGTATTAGTCAAATAAATTTTTATTTAATATATGATTTATGAGTTTTATGAGTATTTGACAATATTTTTATTCTTGAAATACTTGTTTTCTAGGAAAATGATCCTTATAAAGAGGACACTAAAAATTTGTATGTACTAGATAGATGAGCCATGTCATCATATATTAATGTGGTTATTCCATAAAAAATTATTAACTAGAGGCCATTCAATACAACATGTTATTTTAGTCAATAATTTAATTCAAAAGTTATATTTTGGATGTTATTTGGCTTTCAAAAATGTTGGAATGAAGTACACAAATTTTACTCTTAACATTGCCACATCTTAAAGGTGAATTATTAAGCATGCTCTGGAATTTATATAACCTAATACAAGATCATATGAATGGTTGATGATGATAATTTTATAAGAAATTTGGAAAAGGGAGTTGGATCACCTTATACCTATAGGTTTATTGAGATAATTAGAGCTATAACATATTGTGCTTTGAGGGCTTTACTGTATTAATTAGTTAGCTTTATTCCATGTAGGGGTTTGTTGTGCATATAGTTTATATAATTAACCATATTGTAATGAACTATGTGAACTTTATTGCATTATATACACATAAGCTCAATAATTGATCATCCTATTATTTGTGTTACATATATTATACATAAGATTAAACTTAAGTATTGTAATTAGTATTTAACTTTTGTATTTATGATGATTAAGAGTTTTATGATTTTTTGATAAAATTGATTATTCGACATATGTATGCATTATATGATATTAATGTGCATGCACAATATTTTCTTTCTTGATGTAGAGACTTAATGTTTCAAATATGGCTATTGTACTAAAGAACATTATTGTTGAACTCAACAAAGGTGAGAAATTAAATAGTGACAATTATGAGAATTCAATATGTGATGAAACAGGAAGAGGCTTTAAAATAATTGGATATAGCCATAAATGTTTATGAGGATGGAAATATAACCTAACACAAAAGAGACCATGATGCATATGAGATGTGAAAAAAGAAGAACCTGTTGATCCACATTACACTCTTGAATTGTATGGACAATGATATTATAAGTGAATTCAAAAAGTATAAGACTATTAAGAATATGTAGTCCGAATTGGGTGCTTATTTTAGAGGTACTTTAGTAACTAAAGTAAGGTTACTTACTATCAACTTTAACATGTGTAAGAAGAGACCTAATCAAACAAGCAAAAGCATTTAAGGACATATTCCAACCATGATAAGTGAGTTGTAAAATGTAGTTCATAAGTTATCTAATGAGTAACAAGTGCAAACAATTATCTACAAGAATATGAAAATCTAGTTAACTTATAATGAGAACATCAAGACGATAAAGGACGCTAAAAGGCATCTTATACTAAAAGAAATGCTTTTTAGAGCTTCTAAGATGACCATCAAGGAATATGCAATTAGCTCTAACTCACTTGGAGTTATCAACAGAAAGAGTAAGAGCATAGTGGAGGGAAAAGAGGTAAAAAAATAACCCCATTGCTCAAGACTCAAAAAAGACCAACTGGAACAACATGAGAAAGGAAAACATCCTTTTAATAAGAAATCATGTATAGAGTGAAGTGAAGGAAATCATCCTTTTAATAAGAAAAACATGAAAAGAGTGAAATAATACAATTATGGCAATAGAGGTCACTTTTGTCATGATTATAATGAGCCTAAAAAAGTATCAACCTTATACATATATTTGTTTTATATGTGTATCTTATTCCGGTTTCTAATCAAATCCCATCCTCTTTATGCTGTAGACTTAGGAGCAATGAATCATGTAATGAAAGATAAGGATGCCTTTATACAATTTTAGAAAATTCCATATATAATATGATATAATTATGTAGGAGATAACTTGAGAGTAGTTGTACAAGGGATTTTCATATGTAAGTTAGACATAGGTCGTGGCCAACCCTTAATCTTACATAAAGTGTTATTTGCTCCAAATTTTTGATAAAATCTTATTTATTGTTGATTACAATTAAACTTGGATTTAATGTAAACTTCCATGTTAGCGGAATGGAATTATATTTGACAATTATTGTTTTTGGTCATAGATTTATATTGGATAGTTTTATTGTACTAAATATTATTTATAAAAATAGTAATATAAGTTGTTCCTTATTTATATCATTTAGTAATTAAAAGCATAATGCAATTTTATAGCATATTACGTGGGCTAAAATCAAATAAGTATAAATACCATTTTATAAAAGTTGTCTAATTGATAAAATGGAGAGAAAGTCAGTTGAAAAGAGAACATGGTTTTCTGATCCAATCTAGTTAATTCATTTGAACACTTGTGGTCCAATGAATATGGGGATAACATATAGGGTTATAAAAATCAAATTGTTTTATATGTTGGACTCCAAACAATAATACTCACAGGATCAATGAAATCACTCAACCAATAGCAAACCACTAAAAAAATATACAATGATTATACAATAAATTGGACATACAATTTTAACATGGAAAAACTGTAGACAAACTAACAATAAATCTACAAAATTAAAAATAACAAGATACAAGCATTTAAGGTTTCGAGGTATTAACTTTAACTCAAGAACACCTCATAAACAACTACAACTAAGCTCTCTTCTAGCTCTAAAAAATATTATGGGATTGAGTACAACTTGTGTGTGTGTGTGCGTGTGTGTGTGTGCGTGTGTGTGTGTGTGTGTACCTACAAATTAAACTTTAATAAAATTGTAGTTAAAGAATGCAATTTGAACTCTAAAACTCTTATTTCATCATGCGTTTATGTCTCTTATCAAAACTTTTAAATCATAAGATTTTTAACCACATCTAAACCGTTTTCTAGCTCATAAATAGCTTTTGGGATTGTGTCCAAATTGGAGTTTTATAGTCCAAAAAACATTCTTCAACCATAGTTTTCTTAAAGTATGATTTTTAGGATTAGTTAGGAGTAATGTTAGAAGATAGTTTAGATGTGGGATCATTCAACAAGCCATTCAAAATTTGAGTGACTAATGTGGAGACACTTATTGGTTGTATAAATCATCGACAACTCATCATTTGTGCTTGTGGTTGTTGCGTAGTGTTATTATTGTCTCGATCTTTTTTGCTATCTTATTTTTCCTAGACTCTCTTCCACTAATAGCAAAATTTCTTTATATGACCAAATTTGGAGCCATAGTGACATGTCCTAGCCTCCTTGCAATCTCTAAACTTGCACATATACTTAGACTTGCCCTATCCTTTGGAACCTCTGCTCTTGATTGTTCCTCTATTTTCTTCCACAAAAGCCTGTACATTATTGACACTAATCTCCTTCCTCCTAATCTCTTCATTAAATGTGATATTTTTAATCACATCCAAAGAAAGCACACCATCCAAGGTGGAGTTGCTTAAAGTCAAAGTTTTGCAACTATCTAACAAGGAACTTAACAAGAACAAAACTTATAGCTCATCATCAAGGATGATCTTTATGGTGTCCAACCTGTTAACGGTATCCTAAAAATTTATGAGATGCTTTGACATTAATTTCTTAGCCTTCAACTTTAGGTTTATAGGCTTTTTAATTAAGGATGCCTTGTTATGAGCACTCTTCCTCTCATAAAGACCGGTCAATTTCTTGTATAACTCAAAAAGGTTCATCTCTTAGGATACATGGTTAAAGATGCTAATATCAATCTACTGTCTGATCGTTCGTAAGGTTTTTTACTTCATATTTTCGCACTCTTTATTTGCCATCTTCTTTGACCTAGAATGGACATCGTCTTTTATACATTTATCCACATCAATTAGATCATAGAGATATTTACAATACATGAGATCTTTCATTATAGGTCTCTATAGTGAGTAGTTATTCGACGTTAACTTCACCCAAAAATTATTACCACTCTCCATACTTATGACTCTGATACCTATTGTTGAACTATAAGTAATGACACTCACAGGATCAATGAAATCACTTAACCAATAATAAAACACTTAAACAATATAAATGATGAAAGATAAATTGGACACACAACTTTAACTTGGAAAAACTACGGGACTAATCTACAATAAATCTAATAAATCAAAAATAGTAAGATATAAGAGTTTAAGGTTTTAAGGTATTGATTCTAACTTAGGAACACCTCACAAAACAACTATAGCTAAACTCTCTTCTAGCTCTCAAAAAATTTATAAGATTGAGTACAATTTGTATATATATATATATATAGATAGATAGTCCCAACTAATCATAGAACCTAAACTTCAATAAAGTTATAGTTGAAGAATGATATTTGGACTCTAAAACTCTTCCTTCATCATGTGTTTTTGTTTCATGCAACTTCTATTTCTGATTAAGCCTTTTAAATATTAAAAAGATCACCCACATAATCATGTATGATGATTGTCTCTAACTTTTAAGCCTAGAAAATTAATGTCACAAAGATACATGGTTTTAGTGACTTATACTGTTAGTGGACATGGCCATGACCACTAAAGACATGAGCGTGTCTAACTCTATACGAGTATATATGTCCTCACACAACATCATTCAACTAGTACATTGTCACAGAAGCTTATATGTTCATCCATATGGTCATTCCCACCATTGACAATACTGTGTGTTACCTACATATATATGGGTTTATACTCTAAAAACAACTTCCAATCATCATTGTATGCCTTCAATATGCCTAATCTTCATTCTTTTGATCCATGAAGACATCTAACACTTTTGGAGCCTAGATTTAGTGGTATTAGATAAATAAGCATTTATAATATGGGTTTGAACCCACAACATTATAAACTATATAAATTTGATGAAGAATCAGTTAGACAAGAAAACAATAGAACTAAAAATTGGTCAAGGACAAGAATAGTTGTCTAATAAGTTTAAAATGTTATGTGATAAAAAAGGAATAGAAAAATAATTAATGTCCTTTAAACCCTAGAACAAATGACATTACAAAAAGATGAAATATAATGCTTCTATAAAAGGTTAAATTCGTAGGACCCACTATGGTTTAACAAACTATCATACAGTACCTCATTTTTAAAATCTATCAACTATCACCCACGTATTTTAGTTAATAATCATCAAGTTTCCATTCAAATAATATTTATACATACAAAAATGATGTTTCTTTACGTCTAAGAGTCTAAGAAAATTTTCCCTATTAAGGGTTAATTCGTTAGACCTTATTGTAGTTGGGCACATTATCAATGTACCCTTTGACTTTTAAAAACTATTAATAACCCTTTTATAGATTTTAATTTTTATATTTATAAATAGGGTTCTCAAGGATAACTTGAAGGTAGGGACACGTACGATATATCAACTGAAACGTTAGGAAGATATTTGATAGTTTTTAAAAATGAGAGACTAATGTAATAGTTTGTCAAACCCCAGAGGGGTCTTAAGAAATTAACCCTTCTATACATTATTAAGTCCACAATGGCACAAGAAAATTTTCCAATCTCTTATTAATGTAATGCATTACTTACAGCCGCTCATTTATTTAAATGAGGGTCTACAAAATAATATATGAACAAGTTGTATGAGCTATCAATTAGTAGAAAAACTGATATGATAAACCTACAACCATGAGGTTATGATGCCTACTTTTTTGGTCTTTCTCTCAAATATGAAAAATTAGGCCCAAAAGAGAAGAAAAGTATCTTTATTAAATAGTTTAAAGCTTTAAAAGGATGTGTTTATAGGTGAATGAGCTAATGGAGGAGTAACTAAATTTGAGCTTCTAGAAAATAACTTCTTAAAGCAAGGTGAAATAGGAAAAGACCTATTGTTATATGAGAATTTTAATAGAATGATTATGTTACATATAATCAAGAAGAGGGACATTATCAAAATGGGAGCAATCTGAAAGACGGAGAATTGATTTAAAGATCAATTCATATTATAATCCAATGAGATTTTACCTATTGTATTTTATTTGAGTTAAAGTATCAAGGCATTAATGAATATGTTTCTTATGAACCTTGTTTATGTTGAAGCAATCATAGATATTTCCTTGACATTATTTTGAAATAGAAGGAGAAATTCATATGATTCTTCTACTAGAAGAGAGTGAGACAAAGAATGTGAATAAGGCTCTTACTGGTCCTGCTAAAAAAGAATGAATGAAAGCAACAATTTAGGAAATTACTTTTTAAAGCTCCAATACTTAGTATAGACTTCATTGATCTCCCTAATAGATGAAAAGCTATTGGAAACAAGTGGGTTCATAAAATAAAGCAAAAGGGTAATGGTAGTATTGAGAGATACAAGGTAGGCCTTGTAGCTAAAGGATGTATGCAACAAGAAAGAATTGATTATAAAGAGACATTTTCTCCTGTTATTATTTTTCTTTGATTCGTCTAATCCTATCTAAAGTAACCAATTTGGATTTTGACTCACATCAAATAGATTTATAGCCTACTTTTTAAAATAGACAATTAAAAAAGAATTTATATGGAACAACTTATATGTTTCATTTAAATAGGCCAAAGCATAAAGTATATCAATTATTAAAATCATGTTGTGACATAAAACAATCTTTAACGCAGTGGTAAATTCATTTTCAAAACATATTATTTTGTATGATTTTCACATTATTGACAAAGATCTTTGTGTATATATTAAAAGATTAAAAGAAAAAGTTATAATTTCATATTTGTATGTTCTTAATTTTTTGGTTATTAGTTATAATTATAAGTTTGTTAAGAAAATTAAAAACTTCTACCATCCAAATTTTAGATAAAATATATGATTGAAGATGTATACATTTTTAAAGTAAGGATTCCTTTAGATTGTTCAAAGATATTATTAACATATATTCAAAAAATTCTTGAATGATTTTTTATACAAGACTACAACCTATTTGATAATTAGATGAAGATCATAGTCAAGAGTTTTGTCCATCATCACTATAAAAAAAAGGATCAAATGAAGAATGTCTCGTATTCTAACACTATTAGAATTTTCATGTATGCAATGATAATTATAATAAGATATTTGCTATATTATTAGAACAGTAAGAAGATATCAGTAAAACTCAGGACAAACATGTAAAAAAAGATAATAAAAAAGAATATTAAGGTATCTAAAAGGCATAATTGATTACATATTCTGTTATTAAAGCAATGACATATGTATACAAGTTTATACAAATGTACGTTGGGGAGGAAATCTAGAAGAGAGAAATTCTATATATGGATTTTTTCTTACTCAATAACGATGCAACATCATGAAATTGTAATAAACAATTATATGTTACTTTATTCATAATGAAAGTTAAATTTATAGAATTTTCAATTGCAGTAGAAGAAATTGTTTGACTGGTACTATTCTTAGTTCATTTAGGAGTCATTTAAAGCAAGATTAATCTAATATTAATCAACTGTAATATTCAAACAACAATTTGTTTTTACAAAAGATTATAAATTTCATTGTAAAATCAAGTATACAAATATAAAGGATAACTACATGAAAGATATAATTGTACAAAGTGAAGTAAACATAAATTGTACATATACAAAACTAATTTCTTGAGTTACATATAATGAAATGTAGTTACGGCAGTAGTGATCTTTGACTTACCCTATATATTTCAACAAAAGTGATCCTACTCATGATTTAGTTATGGCAGTAGTGATTTTTGACTTACAAATTTGGAGATATTATTTATATAGTGAGACATGTGAAAGTTACACAGATCATAAGTGTCGGAAATATATATTTCAATAGATGAAATTAAATTTGAGGCAAAGAGGGTGGATGGATCTACTAAAAGATTATGAATGCGCTATTTAGTATCATCTTGGAAAAGGAAAATATTGTAATAGATGCACTAAGTAGGAAGTCCTTAGGTGTTTTGGCATATATCATAGTAAAGAGGATAGCTTTGAATAAAGAGTCAAATGATTTTATGGGTTAAGGCACTCAGTCTTAGATTTCAAATTCAGAAGTACCATTGGCAAGCATTAGAGTACAGTCAATATTATTGAACAAGATCAACTCCACTTAAGGCTAAGACCTTAAGCTCTGAAAACTTATGTATGAAGTTTAAGAAGGATGCCACATGGATTTTTAGATCAATAAGGAAGGTATGCTAAGGATGAATGGGAGATTGTATGTTCTGGATATAGAGAAATTGAAGAAGGAGATTTTAAAGGTAGTGGTTCATATAACATACAATGTACATCTAGGTTCCACCAAGATATAGCATAATATTATAGACATATGTTAATGGGACAATATGAAAAAAGGATGTGGCTAAATATTTCTCTAGGTACTTGATTTGTAACAAGTAAAAGTTAAGCATCAGAGACCCTCAAGTAAGCTACAACCATTGCCAATTCCAAAATGGAATAGGAAATGATCATAATGGATTTCATAGTTGTCCTACTTTAACAAGGACTCAAAGTGATTTAATTTAGGTGATTGTAGATAGGCTGGTGAAGTCTAGTATATTTCTTACCTATAAAAACCACCTATTCAGTGTCTAAGCTCGCTTTAGTATATATCAAGTGGATAGTGGGCCTCCATGGGATGCTCATGTTGATAGTCTCTAACCAAGGATCATAGTTGATATCTCAGTTATGGAGGAAATTATAGGAGGCAATGAGCGCTAAATTAGATTTTAACATAACATTTGATCCTCAAACTGATGGAAAATCTAAAAGGACCATTTAGACTTTAAAAGATATGCTTAGGATGTGCATGATGGAATTTGGTGGTAGTTGGGGTTCACACTTATTAGAGGTGGAATTTCAAGTTAAAGATTTTGTATTTCTAAAGGTATCTTAAAGGAAGATGTGATAAGTTTTGGAAAGAAAGAGAAATTGTCTCCAAAATATACTGGACTTTACAAGTAATAAAGAGAGTTGGAAAAATGACATGCAGATTAACGTTACCTTTGTATATATTGCAAGTCCATCTAGTATTCCACATTTCTATGCTTCGTAAATACATTTCTGATTCTTCTCATATACTTCAGCAGCAAAGAGTGGAGGTGAACGAGACTTTGACCAACGAAAAGGATCCAATAGCTTTTTTGGATTCTCAACTATTCTAGTTATGATCAAAGCAGATTCCTTTGGTTAAAGTGTTGTGGAGGAATGACAGTGTCGAGAAGATCACTTGGAAGATAGAGTGAGAGATAAAAGAGTTGTATCTATAGTTGTTTTCGCAATAGAGCATTGTTGTAAAATTTTAGGATGAATTTTTTGTGAGGGGGTAGATTGCAATACACTTACACACACACACACACACGCACACGAGTGTATTTTCCACCCCTTCCTATTTTTCATTTTCAACCCCATAAGATTACTATTCATAAAACCATTCTCTTTCTTTGATTTTCACTAGCAATGACTCGACTCAACCAACCATTTATATCAATCAACTCCTCTCTTCAAACCCATCTCAACTATACCCATTTTATCTCATAACAATGTCAAAATCATTGCAAAATCAAGAAAAAAAATTAGAGAAAAATCCAAAATTTTGATCCATCACCTCTTATGAGTGTTGTCAACCACCAATACCACCAACTCCATTTTAATGTCAAAGTAAAAGCCCTATGGTCTTATTGCCGGTCATTGTCCACATTGCTGTTGATTGACGAAAATAAAGGTTAAGGCTTCGAAATAATTTTTCTTCAATTCGTTGAGAATTTGAATTTCTTGTAGTTATAAAAGTTGTTATACTCATTAAGAGCTTCCATTTGGTATTAAATGTGTTAAATTTTGAGATAATTTTTTATTCATCGAATAAATATTCTGGTGACTTGAGGAATATTTTAGTCACCAGAGATATTGTTCCATCGAACTTTCAACAAATTTTTCAAAAATTTTTTTAAAAATTCTCTAAATTGTGCTAATCATTTGTCTTTTAAGAACCATACAAAATTCTTAACAGTTTATGAACCAAAGATCACGGAAAGTTTAAATGAGAATAGGATCAAAGGTCGAATTATATAATTGGATCATCCTCATAAACCAAATGAGTCTTAGGTTATTAATTGAGCCCAATGACTTGTAAATAGCACTGATTATGATGTTTGCCTTCTGATTTTATAGGTTTATCAAGAGTGAGATCCATATTGCAAGGTTTAGACAAATAAGTACATCAATTAGGTAAGTTTATATATATTTATTGATATTAAATCCATACAACATGTTGAATATGTTTCTACACTGATATGAATGAAGACTTTTTAAGCTAGGACAGACACCTTATCCTTATGCATATGCATATGGATATGATATGATATATATATTTATATATAGATAGATATAGATATTTATATACATTTATATTACCTGTAAGTATATACATATACATGTGTAATTTGTATAATCATCATCGTGATGCCTATGCAAATATCACTAAGATATCTAATTATATGGAAACGAGTTTGGGTACCTATGGCATACTACATGCATTATAACAGTTCTCACATGATTGAGTGATAATTTTTTGAAATTACGTAATTGATATTTAGATTATGTGTGGATGTGCTTGATTATGATAGCAGAGGAGGAAAAATCTATAAGACATGCCACTTGATGGGTATATATCAGGACCCTATGCGCATTGATTTGATTGTAAGAGATAATTATGATAGGATATTGAGATAAGATATGGACCGATCATGATTGATGCTTGCTTTCTAATCGAATCCTTGTTTGATATGTATATCATTGATGTGATTGTGACTTTTGACGTATTGAGTATTGGTTGGTCTGTTGGGGATGTTTGCTCCTCGTAGCCCATTTGGACTAAGAGAGCCTTATGGCTAAATGAGTATAAGTGCATGGCTAGGCTGTTGGTGATGCTTAGCTCCTCGCAACTATTCGAGGTATAATATTGTGAAGATTTAATTATGGAGACTAAGGTTTTACAGATATTCCTTCTCCATGATTTATTGTGTATTGCAGGTGATTTGTTATACATCACATATGTGTGTTTATTCTATTATAATCTATATGTCATTGGGCGCTGTGAGGCAATATGGACTTACTTAGTGAGTTCTAACTTCCTTTAACTCTATTTTCAGGTCAGCTGCTATCACCGTTGTAACAATGACTCGATGAGTGTTGACTGCAACATATCTACCTCTATGTATATTAATTCATTTGTTTTCACTTGCACTTATACTCTAGCTTCCGAAGTGATACGATTTATTATATGAAAAAAATTTCTTCTAATATATGCTAACACTATTGTACTTTACTGTGTTTGTATTTACATTGTCTATGTTGTTATTTATTTTTTAAAAAGTTTGCATCTATTTATGTCACTAATAGTCAAACTTACATTTTAACTTTTGGGTTTCAAGTACCCGTTCAAGCCGAGACATGTAATAAAAATTAAAGTATGATATAAAATAATTTAATATATATTTATAAGAAAGTTGTCATATTTATTCAAAAGCTGTTCACTTATTTAAATTTATTATAACTATTCTCCACATATATGCATTATGAAAATGTGAATTTGACTTTGAAATTTCAAGATATCAATTTGTAATTATAACCTTAAAATATAACACAAAAGTAACGAAATTAACATCTATTTTTAAGAAAACCCAATTGATCAAATATTAGTTTTACATATTTCAAAAATTATTATAACTATTCTCCACGTGCTTATTGTAATAAGCGTTGAATTTTTTAAGTAGTTATTTTAAGTTTACAATATAAAACCTTTAAACTTTTTACATGTTTCTCGAAATTATACACTGTAATTAATAATTATATATTTATTTTTCCGATTTAGAATAATTATACATGTAATATCTATCAACACCATTTGCGTCTCTACAATTAAAAAAGATATGAAAACTCTTTTATATTTACAAGTAAAAGACTGGAAAGTTTAGATTAGTGTTATAATAATTTTTATATCATATTGATCATTAGAGGATTATTAGAAGTTTTATATTTTTATGAATTAGATATTATAAAAATAATTAATATTGATTTATATATGCTAATTTATCGAGAAAGTGCTATGAAAGAAATTGATAAGTTTTAGATAAGTGAAAAGATAAGAGAATTTGAATTATTTTGCTTTGCTTGAACTTAAAATTTATAGTTTATTATGAACATGTTAATAATTAATTTGCTTAAAATTTTATTACAAAGTTTATAATAAATTAAGGTTAATTATCAAAATAATTTTCATTTGTAATTTATAATATCAATTTAAACCTTAACTATTTAAGTATTTCAACTTTTCTACAAGGTATACTTATTTAATCTCGAAATAATTTTTTTAACCATGTGACATATTATTATAAAATCATAAATCAATTTTATAAAGTACAAATTTACTAATTTAAATTCTTTATAATAATGGATAGTAAACTATTTTAAATAACATACCATCAAAGGCACATATATTAAATAAAAATGAGATAATTATATTAATAAAAATAGTAATTACTTATTATATAACTAATTACATCAATTGAAATAAAATATAATTTTCATCCCTTGTTTTGTCTGTATGTTGTTACTGTGTATTTTCTCTTTTCAAGGATAGCGGGACTAAAATTAGCCACATTAATTTAATACCTTTAGTTCCTTTATGAGGAGAAATTTTTGTATCTGCATCCATGACCAAGTTCCAAAACCGATATTCCGGAGCAACCGAATGTAAACAAATGTTGGATATCCAATGTTTGCACTTTAGAGAATAAAAGTAAACAAAAGAATAATAGAAGTGAAATTGTAACAATGGTTTCAGTAACTAGTCAGACAACTAACAGGACTCTGAAGAAGTTTTTGTGAATTGGAATGGAGTAGAGATGCAAAATTTCCCATCTTGGCAAGCCAAAATTTGGAAAATGTTTCTGATGTTCCTTACTGATGCATTCCTAAACTTGTCTTCATTCAGCAGTTGCACTTGCAGCACTCAGGTCCACAGAAAGATCAAGGGCCTGAAACATAAAACCAGACGAAGTATTGGCTATAATACTTTTGCACATAAACATTTGAATTGATTCCTCGTTATATGCTCAGAGGATGACATAAGAAACAAAATGTCCAATCATGTTTTAAACCGATAGTAAAATACAAACCAAATGCACTATGCATTGTCTAATGCTCTTCATGGTCGTTAGGAATGTACCTTTCCAGTGATCTTACTGTACATTTCAATCACATCATCTACCGTGCTCTGAAAGTGTGTAGTGGCATCATAGCTCTGCAAGGAATAACAAGAGTGGGTTAAGTAGGACAAATTCATCCAGGAACTAACATCAAATGCAAAATAACAAATTGTATGCATTGTTCTGCAGAATCTATTAGCACAGATTCAGAAAACAAAAAGGAGATGCTGGCACTGAAACAATTAAAACGGCATGAAAGTTTGAAATAAACTATGATGGTGGGAAAGATGAGCTTACAGTGGATATGAAGCAATTGTCAGCTTCATGGTCGTTGGACGGTAAATATCTGTCGTATGTATCATAGAATATTTCATCTATAGGACCAAGCAGGTCGATCCCTGGCTTTAGTTCTACCTCAGGATTGTCTGTCTCTGCTTCTGTTGAAACAAAAGCAATGTATTTCCCTTTTGGAGCAACATTATGAGCGTAAGAACAACAAAAGAGGTACCTGAAAGAAAGAAGTGTGAAACTTCGCTTCTCAAATTGTGAGAATCATTATGATATTTCGTCAATCAAAGGCACGTGTTTCATTTCAGGGATTTAATTAGAGGTATGCCCCAATTTTTGTTCCAAACTGTCATCTCTAGACTGTTTAGTTCTTTTACTCCTAAAAATCTCAAGCCGTTGATAAATCCTGCGACTGCGAAACTCACTTCTGTCAATTATCTCACTAGGAAGGCTTTATTTGATCACAAATGTGCATCAAAACGTGTTCCCACTTTACAAGATTAGATTCCTCAACTTCAAGTTCAAATTTACCTAAACATAAACTCATACTACAACTTTACAATATAAGAAAATTTTTGCAGTAACCTGTTAAAAAGAAGGAATAGTAAAGAATAGAATGAACGGAGGACCGAAGTTTTTGGCCTTACATGTCTGATTTACGACCAAGCTGCTTCTGTGGCAGAATGACCTGGGCTGAGTGAGACTCACTGGTGTCTGGAATAGGATGGCTCATTATGCATATTGCACGAGCAACTCTTCCAACCTTCTTAACCTGTTGCATTGAAGTCGTAAGAGATTGAGGCTATTTTCACAACCTCATGAACATTTCAGAAACTCCTGAACGAATGGAACTATGGGGGGATGTAGTGGAGCTTTATCATGAACGGTTGACAAAAGTTACCTTGTCAGGTAAATACGAAGGATCACAAACAACTTTCTTGCATTTAGCAGTTTCTTCTTCAGAGGTCACGCCAATGGCTTTGCCATCTCCATCAAACTCTACCTAAAACCAAAAAGAATCCTCGATATTTGTATAAGTATGTTTCCAACCTTCTCATTTGGGTATGGACGGTAGCCCTCCCCAAAATTACAGCTTAAAGAGATGGAAATGCTTAGCTTAGCTGACTCTCAAGCTACAACAGCATCATTGGACATTATATCGGGGATTTTTCTGGCAGATTAATGAGATAACCTTGAACGGTTGAAATCTCTTTTAATGAACTTATCTAATGCTTTGGATGTGGTTAGACAGTTGTGTGTGCTAGATTATTGTCCAAAGGAGAAACTGTACCAATTGCTTAAAGAGAAAATGTTTTAGAAGAAAGACAGACGAGGTGTTCCGTAGTCTATGAGTTTTAACAACATAACTTGGTTTGTTTGACTAGTGATCTTGCAAACAAAAGGTAAATTGAGGAAAATAAAAACTAACTTAACCTTGTTGTACTCGGATTTACCTTACAATCTGGCTTATTCAGCATGTAAGTTCCACCATATACTGCACTTAAACGTGCAAACGCCTGAAAAGAATCCCGGGGAATGTCAAATTATTTTCATTGGACTATTATACTCACCTTGTGGATAAAACGGTACCTGAGGCAATTCTCCCAACCCATACAGTGGGTAGATGTAGGGTGATCCTCCTTGAAAGCGAGCCAAAGATTCTGCATAAAGCTTCAGAAAACAAGCAGAAGAAAGCAAAATGAAAAACAGAAATTCAATATCCAACAACTTTGACTGAGAAGAAAACTTATCATTGTCTTCAAGGCAATTAGTTGCAGATGTTTCTCAGATTATATTGCGATTCAATGCGGCATTATGGGAAGATTAAAATTCTTAAATCATATAAAGTTAATTAAAGGACTAATTCATCCCGGAGAAACATAAAGGCCAAAAACTTTTCACCTTCATCTTCTTCACAAAATCCAGAGCTGGTTGATCCAAGTAGCTATCATCAAAGTGAAGTGCCAGGGCATGGCCAATGAAGTCAATCGTATCATCTTCTAGCCCATATCTCCTGTAAGTTAGAACGGACTAGCATCAGTGAATGAATTAGTTTGAGAGCTATAAATTATAACAGATGTAGCTATCATCTTCTAGTTCTTGGGAAATGCATGCTCCAAGTTTGAATTTATGAAACAAAATCCATGTGCAAGGTATATTTTCTGAGCTGAACATAGTTGGCTATTTTAAAAGTATACCAAATGTCAAGTCACTAGGCCATGGAGCTTAACGTATTGACTAACTTCCACAGACAAGAAGAAAATTCACCGGTAATGATTTCTTGGACAACAATATGAGGTTAGCTCTATGATGCAAGCCGTTTAGAATCAGTTCTTCAGTCAAACCCTTTGAATCAATGGAAATTGTAAATTTTGCAAATCAATCCAAACGATATTAGTTTAAACTTAACATCACTAAGCTGAAAGAGATAGAAGAGGTGAGGATCATACGAGATAAGCTCTCTTGCTGTAACTTTGGTCAAATCCAGCCCTTCATGAGACTTTGGATCATCATCTTCATAGTCTTGTACATAAATAAAGAATTTTCTGGCACGACGTTTCTCAAACAGTCCCATCAATGGTGATTTCAGTGCTTCAACGTCATTCGCTGGAACTTTGTATATCTGAGAAGTTGTGGGATTTGATCAAATTCTCGCAATCTGCTTCTGATATGTAAAGACAATAGACGCAACCTTGCCCTGGCAAAACCATTATGCTCCTACAGAAATCTAAAATTGTTAAATTTTCTTCATACCTTTCCTTTATTATACACAAAACTACCATCAACAGCCTTGAAGTTGAGATATTTGGTAACGTCTGTGTGTATGAGAACACGGACCAAACCGCCATTGGCAATAATGAACTATTAAAGCAAATTCAAAGCAGAATGAGAAACAATCAGAAGCACGTAACATTAACCTTCATTTGAAGATCTATAATACGAGTATTTTATGGGGTACCTTAGGTATCATATCCACATTATACTCCTTGCTTGACCCCAGGCTCTCTGGAAACTTATCATTTTCCCTGAATCGCTTCCAAAGCTAAAGTTGCAAATTGAAATCCGAGTAAACAAGAGAATTGCAATCAGAAGAGAAGAGGAATACAGAAAACTTAGCTAATAAAATAAGTCCAGAATACAACTAGCCATCTGCCGACTTACCTGGTTAAGATTCAGTGACGATGATTCGCCGCCATAGTAGTCATTTCTGTCCATATGCAATACCTATTTCAAACGAAAGATAAGACTTAAGTCATACGTATATGATGTGCCTTGCGCACCAAAGATCAAGAAGGCTATTCAATGAAATCACCCTTCTGAAAATTGTGTAGATGATAAATCGTAGTAGAAAAGAGTAAGATCACGCACTAAACTAAACACAAAAATAGGTGTCATATACGCAAATACGGGATTGCTTTCAGAAGAAAAATGCCTAATTCAGAGTAATAAAGTTGGTAAGAAAAAGTACTTTGAGGCCATTGACAGAAAGTAGACCACTGAGAATGCATTCCTTGAGACCTGTCCCAAGAACTATGACATCATATTCTTCATCCATCTTGCTATTTCCTCAAATCCCAGAACAGAAACAGAGAGAAAGAGATGACTATTGTTTGTGTTTGGATGGAAGGAAAGTGAAGGAACAAATAGTCGAAGGAAACATTAAAGGGAATTGAAGAGAGAAAACTAGGCTCTTGTGTTGAGTAATCTGGAGCAAGTCTTTAGCGGGAATCAACGATATTAACGGTCAAAAACTTTTAGTCCTATGCCCACGCTAGTTAGAGACGCGTGCAGTTCTCCAAGCTGTGTGGTGAAAGTGAATCAAGAGTAACGCTCGGGTGTTTGAGATTCACGTCAAAATGAAGAGAGCGCGAGACAGGAAAATCACGTGCCCATCTTGGTAGCGAGCGACTAGGACCAATCGATCTTTACCTATTTTCCCTACGTTCATTGGAAAATTTTAATTTTCAAAAGAGATTTTTACGATTACTCTGAATATTGTTATGATATTTAAAGAAAATTAAATTGTGTGGCTGAAACCGGATTGGCAATTTCATCCGTATTATTAGTTAATCGTTTCCGTATTCTTTTTTTTTTCATTCACTTCCCCTCTTTTTAGTTGCATTCACGGCATTTGGTCATTTGCTTTTCGGTAACAATCATAAAACTCTTATATAATTTAAGCAATTTTAGAAAAAAATTTAATTTTTAAAAATTTACATAAAATTGTGGGTTTCAAATTTTTAAAAGAATTGTCTTATATTTTGATTAAATAATAACGATGAAACATACTTGTTATGAATATTACACATGGAACATATCAAATTCAGCTCCTACACTTAAACTAATTTAAATTAAATTTAATTAGTTGAAATTAAATTTAAGAGTTTTTTTTAATAAAAGTTGTGAGACGTATTTTATTTCTCTTAAACAATCAAATCAAAAATACAACTAGGAGGAGAAGAAAGTCACTCCACATAATCGGCCGACATAATACATGCTCGAGCTAAAGTATGAGTTGTATTATTCACAGATCGTCTCACAAACAAAAGATTAGTGCCTTGAATTTCATTTAACATGGACTTACAATCATCAATTAATAAACCGAAAGCAGAACAATCCCTATAATTAGGATCAGTAATAACCCGAACACAATGTTGAGCATCTGACTCCATAAGTACAGAAGACCATCCTTTTTCCTCAATCCAACTAAGAGCCTCTCGGGTAGCCAAAGCCTCAATTATGCGCGGTTCCAAATCTCCCAAAAAAGACTTCTGCATATCATCCACAAAAATACCATTGCTATCTCTCACTACTATGCCTACACCACCATAATCTCCTTGAAAAAGAGCACCATCAACATTCACTTTCAAATGGCCAGCCGGAGGTTTACTCCACATCGTAACAGAAGAAGAATGCTGTGCAGAAATAGGTTGTGGAGGAGCAAAAGCATCATCCCACTCTTTCAACAGTTTGTAGGCACGACGCACCACTTGCCTAGCATTGGTCCACTTATTCCTCCAAACAATATTATTCCTTGCTTCCCAAAGAAGCCATAATATCATGATAATGTTCTATAACTCCTCACTCCTTGCATAGTCTACCCAACCATAAAACCAATCCGAAAAAGAGGACATACCTGTTTGCCTTATATTAACCGAAGAGAAGGACCAAACTTCCCTAGCAAAAGGGCATGTTACTAACACGTGTAGATCAAACTCTTGCTCATTGTTGCAAAAATAGCATGACCTTGAAATAGGAACACCACGGTGCTGCAACGCAGCAATGGTTGGCAGCACCTTCAAACAACATCTCCAAAGAAAGTTAAGGCATTTAGGAGGTACCTTACAATTCCAGAGTTTCCACCATAAGCTAGGGGCAACTTGATGTGGAACTGTAGTTGATTCTTCGGTCAAATGTTTATAAGCACTTTTAATAGAATAGATACCTTTCCAATCAAAGCGCCAAAAAAACTCATCCGCTTGTCTTCGCCTACTAATAGGAATTTTCAGAATGGCCTGTTTATCAGCCTCTTCAAACACATTCGACAAAGTCTCAATGTTCCATTTACCGTTGTTAATAAGATTTGAAACAATCAGAAAATTAATAGAAGCAGGATGTGAAGTAATAACTTTCATAGACTCCATAGACGGCAGCCATTTATCCTCCCAAATTGAAATAGAAGAACTAGTCCCAACACACCAGCAACCTCCTTTCTGAATAATGGCCCTACTTTCACAAATACTGCGCCATAAGAAGCTTAGATTATTACCAACCTGGGCATTCAAAAAACTGGTATTGGGAAAATACTTGGCCTTTAACAATCGGGCAACTAAGGAGTTTGGGTTAACAATGATCTTCCATGTTTGTTTACCCACCAACCAAATTAAATTCATGTAACTTTTTAAAACCAAGGCCACCAAAATCTTTCAGATGACTCATACGGTCCCAGCTAACCCAATTGATACCTTTATCATGATTTTGTCCTTTCCCCCACCAGAAATTACTCATGATCCGTTGCAATTCAAGGCAGAAGGTTTTAGGAAGCAAGAACAAGTTCATCACATAAATCGGTAAAGCTTGCAAAATAGTTTTAAGCATTACCTCCTTGCCTGCCCTAGAGAGACAACGTCACTTCCAGAAATTAAGTTTCTTCCACAATCTGTCTTTTAAGAAGCTGAAGATTTCCATCTTGTTCATATCGATATGAGTAGGAAGACCCCAAATAACAGCCCAAATCCTTCTCGGCAATGTGTAACACAGAACAAACACTATTATGAACTTGCAAAGGCACATTCTTTAAGAAACAAATCGCAAACTTGGATAAATTAATTTATTGTCCCGACGCAGATGCATAAGTTTCAATGACTGCCTTCACCACTTCAGCCTCCACAAGATCTCCCCTGAAACCCAACAAGCTATCATTGGCGAAAAAAAATGGTCAACAAAAGGAGCACCCCTGGCAATCGAGCAACCATGCCACGCATCATTACCCACTTTGGACTTAATAAGTCTAGATAAACCTTCAGCACACAGAATAAAAAGATACGGTGAGATAGGATCCCCTTATCGAATCTCCCTCGATGGAATAATGGGTCTTAGGTGTTGGCCATCAAACATCACCCAATAATTAACAGTAGTAACAAACTTTAAAATCAAAGAAATCCAACGACAAGCAAAACTCATCTTCTTAAGAATACCAGGCAGAAAATTCCACTCTAGCTTATCGTAAGCTTTCGAAATGTCAATTTTCAAAGCAGAATAACCATCCAAACCACTACTCTTATTAAGAAAGTGGTGCATAAGTTCAAAAGCAACAACACTGTTATCCTGTATACTTCTATTGGCCACAAAAGCATTCTGTGAGGGTGAAATAACCATTGGCAATACCCTGCATAATCTATTAGACACTTCTTTACTCATGATTTTGTACACAACATTACAAAGGGCTATGGGTCTCAAATCATTAGTACTCTCAGGAACTGATTTTTTAGGGATAAGCACAAGAAAAGTTTTATTCAATTCAACAGGAAAACAACCTGTATTCAAGTACTGGAAGTAAGCCGCAATGACTGCAGGACCAACAACATCCCAATAATTTTGAAAAAAAGAAGGGTTAAAGCCATCCAAACCTGGAGCTTTATTTGGGTGTATGCTAAAAATTGCCAATATGATCTCCTCTGCTGTATAAGGAGTGAGTAGACAATCATTCACTTCGTTCGAGATACACACAGGGACTTGCTCAACAACAAGCTCAACACTGTCAGCAAAAGATGAAAATAATTGTGAAAAGTGGTCAAGAAGAAGAGAACCCAACAGCTCCTTATCATCCACCCAATGCCCAGTTGTATTCTTCAATTTCTGAAAATTATTTTTCTTGAATCTGCTAGTAGCAATAGAATAGAAAAATCTCGTATTCCTATCCCCTTCTTTGAGTCAAAGAACCCTTGATCTCTACTTCCATTTAATTTCCTATTCATGGAGAAGATTACGAAATTTAGATTTAGCTTCCACAAACCTATTGACATCTCTAAGCAATCTTGACCCCCGCAGCTCCTTTATAATATGACGACATTCCATAATGAGCAACTTGTCCGCCTTTCGTAGCTCAAGACCCTAACGAAACAAATCAGAGCCACATACCTTCAATCGATCCCCTATATCTAAAGACCCATTTGAATTCCAAGCACCCATGACCACATCCCTACAAGCTGGGTTTCGAAGCTAATAGTTTTCAAATTGAAAACGATCAGCAGTCTGTCGTGTGAGATGTTTCCGAATCTCCACCTTGACCGGGAGGTGATTTGATGAAGATGAGTCTAGTGGATAAGTATAGGCTGGTGGGAGCAAAGTGACCCAAGATGGAGAAACCAAGACTCGGTCTAACTTGGACTCAATTAAGTTGTTCCTAAGTAAATGGATAACCACCCATTTTAAAAGTCACTCAACCCGCATCCGAAACAGCTGACCAGAAACCCTCTATAAGATTACGAAGTTGAGGTTGTCGACCTCGTTTTTCCGAAAGATGTAAAATAGCATTAAAATCCCCAACACAGAGCCAGGGAGTAAGTTAAATTACGTAATAAGGTCCAGGATTCTTCATGTCTTGATCTATCCGAATTACCATAAAAACTAATGAGCCTACAAGATCCAAAATCATCAACCGTTACTTCTACATCAATACAATGAGTAAAAAAATTTAAAAGTCGGACCGAACAAACTGATTTCCATAATAAAGCCAAACCACCGCTATGACCAATACAATCAACCGATAAACAGTCATCATAACCCAACAAATCTTTCATTTCATTCACTTTATTAGAAAGATAAAAGGTTTCAATAAGAAAAACAAAAATAGGGTGCTTCTTAAAAATAACAAACTTAAGAAATTCAATTACCTGTGAGTTGCCCAGACCACAACAATTCTAGCTTAGACAACTCATTTTGAGCGGCGGGTTCGATTTGAACCGACCGATTGACTATTAATTGGACCATTAGGCATGCTATGGTAAGGAGCGACACCTTGGACCTCTGCAGATTGATCCAGGCCCACACGTTTTCTCTTAACATCATTGACCAACAAACTATCATTAGTTATATCATGAAGATCTTCCATATCAACTACCTTTGAATTTGAATTAATATTAATTGCAAGGGGATTTGAATAAATCACTTTATCCTTATTTCTCGGAATCTTAATAATGTGATTCCTTGTATCACAGGATTCACCGACATTCTCCCCTCTAATCTCGGAACTGCGAAACTTTCGAAAAAACTACCAACGCCTGACGAACAACCATCCTCCACCGTCGAACGAAGTCAACGTTGTCCAATCTCCTTCTGCACTCTTCTCGTAGGAGCTCTCAAGGCTAGGGAAAATTTACGAACAACTTTCCTTAGTTCATACTCGAGGAGCTTAGGATAGAAGCGTTCTGTATGACTAAAGAAACCGCAAATATAACAGAAGGGGGGAAGGCGTTCATACAAGAAATCAATAGTGAACCAATTTCCTTGCCCTACCTTCAGCTTGAAATATGACCGAATAGGTCTTCTAACGTCCCAAACTCTCATTCGCATGTAGGAATTCTAAGCAGCGGAGAAATTCTCTAGATTAGACTCAATGAACACTCCACTTTTATTACCAATATCCTTTAGGATACGTTCTTGTTGAAAACTAGAACGTAGGCCTTTAACCTGTACCCAAACTGGAAAGTGAAAGAGAGGTACATCCAAAGGGGTAGGATAATCACCAAACGTCTCCAATAGCAACAACTGATTATCGAATGTCCACGGGCTCATGTTTAAAATTCTGTGAACATCCACCTCATGAAAGAGCTAGAAAATGTAGCGTGAACCATCTACCTCTTTAACCTGCATCCCCATTAATGGTCGCCACAAGGAAGCAATTGTCTGACGTATTGCCTGAAAATTGACGTTACGATCAGATAGAATCGGCCAACCAAACAAAACTTTCTATCATCCTCTACCACCAGATCATCCTCACCATAATTAAGGCCTTCGTCCTCCTCCTCCTCAATGGACAAGCCTTGCATATCAATTGAAATCTAATCCTCTTCCATAACGAAACAAACCCTTGAAAGCAAACAAGGGATAAAGACAAAACTTCTCAGAGAGAAGATGAGAAACTTACCATGAGAAAAAATTATTAAATTTAATAGTTAAGTTGAGTTAATATATCAATGACATATAATTAGTCTATATACTCTAATTATAATGGGCCACAATTAGAGTTTCTTAACAATTATGGAAATCCTTCCTTAAGATCAAGTTAGAGCTTTCTTCAGGATCTTCAATCAATATCATTAATTATCCTTTCTAATTAAAAGTCATAGTTCCTTTTTTTAAAATTATATAAAATATCATTCAAGGTACCTAACTATTATTACCATGTCACATGGTCCCAAATAAAATAACTAGTAGTAAATTCTGTCTTGAAATGTCTAAGAAAAGTTTAGACAAAGTTGACGACATTCTAATTTAAGACTACCACTTATAATAATCTTGAACTATCTAAGTTCCCTCATTTCTTACTTCCTTTTTTTTTTTTAATTTCCTAGCAAACACGTATGCATGCTGAAGTGTTTTAAGACTTTGGCTGCGTTTAAATTTGCAATGCGGTAAGAATAAGTACTTATCTACTGCAGTTTTCAAACGTAGTCATATGTTTAGATCTGGGGCGAACAACTGGAGATTGGAGGAAAATACAGTACCACTGCAGAAATCGTTAAGTAGAAAGAGGGTTGCAATGGGAAGGTACTTTTGCAGTAGAAATTCTACTTTCTATTAATAATCTTATGATAATTATTATTTTCCATTATACCCTCAACTAATATTTTATTTACTAAATTTATTTTATTTATATTTTTCTTATTTTAATTTAATAATTATAATTTGAATTTATATCGCTAATAATATATTTTTAATGAAATATTTAATTTACTAGATTTATTTAATTTATATTTTCTTATTTTAATTTAATATTTTCTTATTTATAATTTGAATTTATATGACTAATAATATATTTTTATGAAATATTTTATTTACTAAATTTATTTTATTTATATTTTTCTTACTTTAATTTAATATTTTATTATTTATAATTTTAAATTTATATGACTAATAATGTATTTTTTAATTATTTATACAACAATTAATAATTTGTTAAATTATTGAACTTTTTAGTTATTTTATCTCTTTTCAACGACTGCATCCGCACTTGCCAAACACATATTTTCATGTTTCAGTAGTTACCAAAATAGCAATCACAAACAGATAAGTACTTATTGAGAATAAATACTTATCATTGCAATAGGTTATTAACTGTCACCATTCCACTAAACTTCTATAGCTTAAGAGTAAATCTCAATTCATATTTGAGTCTATTTAATAAAGATTCCACTAGCTAGGTAGGATTCTAATAGGTGGACCTTTGTCACAAGCCTAGTAAAGTTGGTTTGGTATTCAATTCTCGTCATTAGATTAAGATCATACACTTGCTAAAATATTAATCTGAAAATTTTCAAGTAAGTTGAAATCTTTAAAACTCAATCTTATAGTCAAAAGCTCAATTATGTCATTGATGTCACCTTAACAATTTACAAATTCAATATATAGATCTTTAAAATATAAATAAACAAATGAATAATTTCTATCAATCAATCGAATCACAAGATCGATCTAGGTTAACTTGGTGCCTCACTTCTTCTTTACGTTCATGTGCTTCTCCTTCATGGGCTCCTTGCCCGAAATAAAATAGACAAATTTTGGTAGCTGATGCCGACTAGAAAAGGTCAAAAATAAAATGAAAAGGAAAACTATACCCCTCAACTCTACATCCAAATACTATATGTATTTGGAGCTACTTCTTAATTTAGAATGCGTATAAAGAAAATCATGATATGTGTATCTTAAACTCAGATAAATACATCAAACGCAATAATCATCAATCACAAATTAGCTAGGAGCTAAATGATACATTCCAGTTAATGAAATGGTATTTTTCCCATTCAGGTGCTAGATGATAGGTCCCACCCAATTGAATGGTACATATTCTATTATAACGCATGATAAAACCCTTCAAATCTTCTGTCCCATTAATTCCAGCCTAATTCTGTCCGAGCCACATAAATAAATGATTAAGATAAACTCGGACAGAGTTAGGCCAGAATTAATGGGACAGAAGATTTGAGCTCACATAAATAAATGGTTAGGATGGACTGAGATAAAGTGGGTGGGGTCAGAATTACTGGGACAGAATGGATGTTAGAATAAACTGGGACATATTTAGGCCAGAATTACTAGGACAAAGGATCAAGTCCCGTGATAATGGGTCTTGAGCAATTACTAAACTTAACGCAACTTAATCACAATATCAATAAACAATGCATAAGTACCAAAAACTGAAAAATTGACATAAACAACGTCTCAAGTACAAGGAATTGCCATTACGACAACTAAAAATCACTCAATGCATGTAATTCAAAATTGAACTAATTTATCAGAAAAGTTCTCACTTATAGCATGTTTAAAAAATATCCAAAACCAAACAAATTAATAAATACCTAAATTTTCCATTACCTTGTATTAATGTTTTCTATCTAAAATTGAAAATTAAAGCATGCAAAAATTCTATTAGCACACCAAAAGAAATTTAAAATGCACAAATAGCATAATTAATCTAAAAGCTCTTAATTAACATATAAATCCAACTTTTGTATGAAGGGCATCTTAATCCCCCTCTCAAGGCAAAAAATAGTTAATTGATCACTCTTTCAAACTTGGTATCGCCACCTATTACAAGTGTTGAAATTCCTCTTAGGATGTCTTTCTCTTGCATCAAATCCCTTTTCCTTTGCTTTATTGTCACTTCCATCACCTAACCCCACATTCGATAATTTTTATTTTTAAAAATGAAAGTTTGTGAGTTTTAACAGTCCTATCACATTGTTGGCTAACCCTATACTTTTTTAATGAAAATTCATGTTACATAGGCTAATCGGATTATAAGATTTCGATTGACTGATGTCAATTATAAGTATTTTCTCTTATTTTTCTGTAACATCTTGAGTCACCTTAAACAAATATTCCTATTAAAAGTTGTGAAAAAAATTGAGTAATATTTGTTTTAGTGACAATAAAATGAACCCATAAATTATCTCTTAAGATTTAAGATTTTATGAGAATAATAACACATTAGAATTTAAACGTTTCTTCTTCTTTTTACTTCTTTTTCTTTATTTTGTCAACTTTCTGTCAAATCTATCTTTTAATAGAATGGTTTTCTTGTAATAAAAAGACAACGACCAATAATCTCAAGCAAGGTAGCTAGTCTGTTTGTAATACAAAACGATTCCATTGCTCTTCTGTTGGAAGCATAACAACACCGTTACCTTTATTCTTGTTTACCTCTATTAGCTCTCCAACTTCAACTCAACTTTCACAGTTAATCTTAAAAGGTTAATTGTACACATCACCAACCTTAAAACCCTAATACCAGAAACTAGGGTTCCATTTCCTTTTTTCAGGTACTTGGAAAAAAAAAGGAAGTGGCCATTCCAACAGAAAAGAGAATAAATAGAAACGAGTAATGATCCACTAAATCTATGATGCATGTCAACGCATACTTACTACGGAGACCAATATTAACTAATTCATTAGGCAATCCGAGACACGATGACAATCCAAGTATCATATGCGCAGCCTTTCCACAACAGCTTTAACTTACAAGTATTATCTGTTATCTTAAGGAAAACACTACAGGCTAGACCCGTAAAAATATACGTACACATATATATGCGGTAGATCTTTCCGTGTCCAAGAGAAGTTTACATCTTGATGGTTTACTATAAATTCCCCTTCTCAATCAACACGAAAATATAGAAATCCAACTATTCCTCCATACAAAATCATTCTTCAGATTCAATCAGGAAAAAGAAAACCTGCAATGGAATTAACAGGTTAGTTAGGATAGCGGTCTACATAAACTGCTGCTCCCAAAAACTGTCTAATACCGCCACTAATCAATTCCAAAGACTGCATTACTACTTCAAGAAAGAAAAAGATGTAATATGTTGCTCATGATTTTGATTTCAATTAGAAGTCATGTCGGTCAAGTGCTTGAGTAGAAGACTCAGTAGTTTCTGCTAAATTTGGTTAGCTGACCACCATAAAATTTTGAACCACTTGCACAGGAGTTTTGGGATATTAATCAGAATCAATTTTAAATTATAGTTGCAGCGTAAAGAATTTTATAACCAACCAACCCTAATTTAAGAAATGTAAATGAGCTGTCTTGATCAGGATCTGCTGAGCTGTTGCTACTGATCGTGGTACAGTCTGATGATTGGCCTTGATCAAGTAAACAGCGGGTTTGGCCCGCTGATAAACCTATAACCTGCCAAATTGAAGATGAACTCAAAGGTAAAGGTAATATGCAAAAAATAACTGAGAACATACAATCTCTGAGCCTCACTTGATTTCTTAAACGCTGATTCTGTTCCATGAGTTCGATTCGCTGCAAGAAAATATATAAAGAGAAGAATTAGAGAAACAGAAACCACGATTCTGGTCATTATATGCTTAATTTCTTCTCAAATTATGTTTGCTATTGACTATGAAACCGCAGAAATGGCTTGCAAAGCGAAAAGTTAAGCCTATGACCTTCCTTGTCAAAGTGCTGATCTCATTAGCGATTCTGTCACCCAGATCCACATAGAAACTTCTTTTGAGAACGTAGTTGATTAGTAAGGTTCCAAAGAAAATTAGTCAAGAAAAACTGGAGCAAGAGCTGTACAAACCTTTGCTTCTAGAACACTGGTCAAGCCCTTCGCAAGTAGATCCTCTAATTGTTGCAGCTCTTCAATGTTCAATTCTTGAATCTCTTCTCCTCTCAGTTGCCTGTCATTGTTCCATTATCTACCAGTATTGTACAGGTGACAACTGCTTCTATCAGCTACAAGATTACAGTCATGCGGCTATACCTTAATTCACGGGTCTTTTCATATATTTCCTTGCTCAAATTGTTATCTGTAGCACTGTCAAGCTAAGAAAACAAAAGATTAGATTTAGCCATGGTATCAAAAACTCGATGTCTTTTCTTCTAAATTCGACACAGAGGTTGAAATGCAGATGTGACACCAAATAGAAATCTAATGCCTGAGAAGACTTGGGCTAAAATAAAGCTTGAAATCCCATCATTAGCAAGACTGGAGTTGGTAAAGCAGTCCATGTGTCGTTCAAACCAATCAAAAAGTCATTATCTTCCTTATCTATAAACACTACGTGATAAAAATAGAAAACTGAATTACATTTGCATAGGAAATAGAAAGGACATGAATAGTATGCAAGTTTTATAACTAACGTTACATAGCATCCGTGTCAATGTCTGGTGGAACATAGTAATCTAATTTTTTCCCAAGAAGGTCATCAGTGAGATGAATCTAACAATTCTGTCAGTGCTCGGTGGAACTTAAATATAACCCTTACTGAAGAAGTAGCTAAAATAAACAAGTATCAAATATTACAGAGGTTCCAAGAAGAGCTTATCAGAATGGAAATTCAATAAGTCTTGCATCCAATCCAGTAAATATCCAATCTCTGCTTCTCAACTCTTTGTTAATAAATATTCGTTTAGCTACATAAGAAAATAATTAAAATACTATACATGATGCAAATGATCATTACAGCGTGAGAAAGTTCACAATGTACTTGGATCAGAATTTTATACATATATGATTTCAATTACAATGGTCACTTCATGAATGATTTAAATAAATTATTGAATCTATGGCCCTATGAGATTCATTTTTAACTTCAGATTGAACCCAATATCGTCGACATAGGAATTTAACATTGAACTTATTTTAAATTGTGATCTACCTGACACAGACAACAATCCTTTCATAGAAGCAAACAGAAATTCACAGGGAGAAACATATTACCTGCAGTTCAAGAGATGTCTGAACAATCTTATCAAGGTTCTTTGACTGCAGGTTGTGCCTTTCAACAACCTGCTTCACACTTTAATAACAATAGGTTGGCCATTATTCAACTGATCATCTTCTACAATGTGGCTTTTTTTTCCAAGAAAATAAGTTGAAAAGGAAGACGAATTATAGGTATCAATGACTACATACATTATATTACGTGCATTATGTACATATACTTCATGCAATTTTATTACAAAGATTACCCACATTTCCACTAACACTTTAATATGTTCAGCACTTTACCCTCTTCAGCCCGTGTACATGTAACCCACATTTCCACTAATACTATAATATGTTTAGCACTTTACCCTCTTCAACCACTGTACGTGCATTCTGTCTTAGTCTATGAATCTTGCATGGTTCTTTCTTGAAACCCTAACCTACTTTACGTGACTGACTTCTGTATGTGTTAGTATTCCACCCCTAATATCTATTAGAAGGATGATTCTATGGACCAATCATATAAGTTAAAGAGAACCAAAATCTCAAGCCTAGACAAGCTAGAGCTAGCAAATATGATTAGAATCTTAAAACTTTTTCGGTTGCCCCTGGAACTGGGGTTTCTTTGATAAAGCTTTAGGTTTAGGTTTGTTGTTCTCATTCTGGCCCTACTTCATCACCTTTTAGGCTTTTAAAGCTTTAGGTGTTATTACTTGGTATCCAACTACAAGCACATTCTTTTGACTGGACTTGCCTCTCTTGCTATTGTAAATGGTATACACATAAATCCAAGCAAAGAGACTATGAAGTCATAGTCTTTACAGTCACAATCACCTGCAATTTAAGGGCTAAAATCCCCAACTTCTGAGAACGATAAATTAGTGGTTCAAAACGTATACATTTTATTGAATCAGGACAAGAAAAACCTCAAATTTTAACCTATCACACTAATCCAATCCAAGCCAATAATTTTAGTAAAACAAATCGATGACAATTTAGAAATAAAACAAAATATGTAAAAACTTTAGTTATCGGATTCAGCATTCAACTAGAACATACATCGCAACGTGAAACTTAAACCAATTATTCAATTGACTAATTTTGGACCAACCCGGCTATATAAACACTGTCAAGTAGTAATGAAGCTTTTTAGTATGAGGTATAGTATGTGTTGTAGAAAAACAATGAAGCTTGTATATTTAATATTTTCAAACACATCTAAATAATATTTTATGAGATTAGCTAAACTATAAGTTTCAAGTTTAAAATAAACAGTCTGGCAAATCATAAAACTAATAAAAGGAAAAAGAAACAGCAAAGTCACTACTATCAACTAGTATTACTCACTCGAGTAAGCAAGAAATCACTTGATAGAAAAGGATTCATTGATTATATCTGTTTCTTACATAAAATCAATGGAAATTATAATAATCTCTCTCAACTATGACGTTGAACCAACAGCAAAGGCACTAGTAGCTACTGGCGTCGAAGATACCAGTAGCTATACTGACATCAAACACTGTATACACTTGGTACATATATACAGTCTCTCCGACATAAGAAATTATATGACATTTTTTTCTTCTTTTCACAATTTTGTTTGCTTTGAAAGAAACCAATTGATGATTTGCTAACTAGAACCCGTGCTGGGTTGATCGATGAAGTCACCAATTATCACATAGTCTCATATGGATCCTAACTAAAGAAGGACATGATCAATTAATTAATAATGAAAAGCAGTATTCTTGGAGAGATAAGCAAATGAAAATGGGAATTATAATGGGTAAGAAAAGGAACCTTGAGCTTGAGTACTCAAAGAGCTTCCCAGTTGCAGAAAACACTATCAGAGCAATCTCAGCATCACAGAGCGTTGAGAGCTCAGAAGCCTTCTTGAAAAGCCCTCTTCTCCTCTTTGAAAATGTCACTTGCCTTGCTGTTATGTTCTCTATCTTCTTGATTTGGATTTTCTGCCTCGTCATTTTTCCCTATAGAAAGTTACTATATGTATGAAAATTAATCAGGAATTTCGTAGAGGAGGAACGAGAGATACTATATTGGATTTGAGTATTTGCTGTGGATTGATAAATAAAACCAAAATGGGTTGTTCTTAACAAGAATCAACCAAGGGAATGCTAATGATCAGTGACTTGGTGACATAAAACAAGTGTGCTTGTGTATTTTACCGCATAAGTCTGATTCTCCATATCTACTTTAAGGTGTGTAGAGATTGAAAGAGTCATGAATCGGATCAAGAAGAGTAAGTGATTCAACTACATATTTTGCCTAGAATCACAAGGATGAACTTGGCAGAACCAACCCAGAATCAATCTAGGTTTTTCCAATGTCAATTTTCTTGAAGAAGAAATCTAATTTATCTCAAACTTCCCACACAACATCTTTAACCTTTTAAAGGAAGAGATAATAGGGGGAAAATGGTTACATGTCTGAATATTAATAAACAGTTGAAAGAAACCAACGATGAAGATTACTGGATTTTGTCTGAGAAACTGAGAGCGGATCTCAGCGCCAAGGATTCGATAGATCAAACTGTCAACAACGAGAATCAAAGAGCTTGGAAATTATTTGATTCAAGGGAAGGGGAGAAACAAGTGCACCATAGAGAAACAGTCTACCTTTATCTGGAAGCTGCATGAAATTTTCTGTTAACTTAAATCAGAAAGTGATAGAATTTAATAAAAGGATGAGCAAGACAAAATTAAATATACCAGTTAGCGAATATTACTGCAAAATAGAAATGTAGAAGAAATCCCCATCAATGATCATATAATAAAACTATTACAAATAACAAAGTATTGGATGAGAAGAGAAAATTAGGAGACTTCCTAAATCAAGCTAAGAATCTGAAGATGATTATGGAAAGAAAAGTTACCCAAAATAGAGTATAAAAAACAGAATCTTGAAACCAACCCTAGATAGAGAGAAACACTAAAGAGCAAAGAGCTGAGTGGGTTAATAAAGTTGGAAGCCGAAGAGAGAATAATTAAGCGATATAGAACCTATTGCTGCTTACCAATCCAAGCTCAGGAAAATTACAAGGAGGGCACCAGCACAGTCCACCTAGGTTTATCAACTCTTTTTACTTTGTTTCCTTTTTAAGATGCCTTCTTTTTTGGTGCTTATGGCACTTTCACACGGAGACCAGAAGAAAGTCACCAACAATATTTAGACAAGAGATTTTAGAGACAGAGAGACAAAGAAAGACTTCTTATTTAACCTTGTTGGATGGAAAAGAAGGAAAGATTCCATATTCCATTTATGAACAATAAAAGGAGTGGTTCTGTGAGGTAGATGTACAATAAGGTAAAAAGAGGAAGGTAAAGTGGAGTTTTCATGTGCTTCTGGGCGGAGCTAGGCACAAACTAAGACAAGCTTGTTTATTTTTCAAGACAAACACATACTTTTATGTGTTTTGATTTACTCGGGAAAGTTGTTTCCGTACAAGAAGCCATCCTCACTCTGTGGACAGATATTAATGCACGAGTTGTACCCTCGTACCAGTCATCTCCAATATGCAGTCAATTCTTCTGTTATGTACATTTACATGTTTGGGCATCACATCCTCTGTGCCTGTGCCAAAAATGGTCTTGTAACCTATTATGGTGAAATTTAACCAGATATTTACGTGGAGCTTTTTTAAATATTAGGATTGTGGGCTTTTTGTCACACCGACAAATAGATACATCAATATATATCTTTTCCTCGGTTTGTGGGCTTTTTGTCACACCGACAAATAGATATATCAGATTATCCAAATATATATATATATATATATATATAACAAGTTATTTTTGCATAATATAAATATATTAGCTGAATACTCAAAGTGTGAAATAGCTTTTTTGGCCTGAATAATTTGAGTTTATTAATAACAGTAGGATTATTATATCTATCTAAATATTCGGATATGTAGGAAACACCTTAGTTCTAATTATATCTATTTATAGTTATGATGCAGCAAAACAAGATAAATAAAAATAATATTAATTTAAGAATTATAAGATAAATTTTAAAAAATTATTGATAAAGAATTATTTTATTCTCTCTCGAAAGTTATTTAAATAATTTATGAACCCTAATTCAGCTCAGGGAATATTCTAAACAAAATAAAATTTTATAATTCATATTAGAAATGCTTTTAAAAGAAATAAGAAACTCTAATTTATTTTAAGAAGACTTCTAAAAGAAATTGGAAACTTTAATTTATCTTAGGAAGAATTCTAGATAAAATAAGGAAAGAATCAAAGAGATTGAATAAAGTTTGAAATAAGAAACAAATAAAATAAAATAAGAAATTATTTTGAAAATTGCAAAAAAAGTATGTTAGATAAATTGTAATATCAATCTAGTCAACATTCAATTATGCCTAATCAAAAAGAAATCTAAAAAAGAATATTAGATAAGACTTGATCACTTGCTAGCTAATGTACCATTTTGTCTAAAGAGAAAGAAATGCAAAGATTAATATTAGATAAGGCAAGATCACGTGCTAGTAAATATATCATTCTATCTTATAATTCAAATGTCTCACAATTTGCTATCACTTTTCAAAGAACTCAACCATGAGTTATTGTTAATGTTTCTAAGTTTCATATCACAAAAGTAAGGTGAAAGATCAGCAAGTTGGAGACATGTTGCCCATCCATCAAGGTAGTTAATGTAAGCATTACCATTAATTTTCTTTTGATTCTTAATGAACCATATTTCTTTTGTTGTAGTTTATGATGATCTCCAACCGTTCGATGTTTGCTCAAGAAAACCATAACTTTATCTCCAACAATAAAACCTTAAGCTCTTCTATGCAGATCAACCTTAGCCTGATACTTCTCACTAGCTCTTTCTATCTTCTTTTTCATCTCCACTTACATCTCTTATGCCTTTTGGCTAACTTTGTAACACTAGGAGAAATGTTAGAAGATTTAGACAATTTAATAAGATCAAGAGCATGATTAGGCACTTTTATGTAAACCAAAGAAAATGATGATCGCACAATGGCAGTATGAGTTATATTGTTGTAGGCAAATTTAGTTCGTACAATCAAGAAATCTAAAATTTTTGGTTTGTCAGGCATATATATCTTACTAAACTATCTAAGGTATATTTTACTAACTTTATTTGGCCATCTATTTTTGGGTGTTCGGTGATATTATATTTAAGAGAAGAATCAAATAACCACCATAAGGTTCACCAAAATTGACCCAAAATTTTGGTATCACAATCAAAAGTGATGGATTTAGGAACATCATGGAGTCACAACACTTCTCTAAAAAATACCTTGGCAATCGCTATAGCATCTGCCATCTAATTACAAGGGATAAACTATGTCATTTTAGAAAACCTTTTCACAATCACAAAGATAGAATCTATACTTCTTTATGTTCTTAGAAGCCCCAATATGAAATATATGAACAGATCCTCCCAAATAGCATTAAAAGTTAACAATGACATGCATAAACTAGCATTTGAAGTATGTCCCTCGTAAACTTGACAAATATGGCACATCTCCATAATAGTAACAATGTATCTCCTCACCTTTGGCCAATAATATCTCTTTCTCTCCTCTTCAAGAGTCTTGTCTCTACCAAGGTAACCAACTAAGCCTTCATTATGCAATTTTGTAATCACCTTCTCCCTAATTGAAGTTCTTCAAAGACAAGGTTAATTTTCTTTCATAAAAAAATCATCATATACATAGAAATCATCATAAGACTTTTTCACCAAAAATAAATCCCATATTTCTCCAAAATTTCCATCACTCTCATATAACTCCTTCAAATACTCAAGACCCTTAACCTTGATACTCAAAATCTTCGATATAGCCACCCTTTTACTTAATGCATCAGCAACCACATCATTCTTCCCCTTCTTATGCATTAATTTATATAGGGACTTGCCTATAAAAAATTATCATATAGTATGCATATTCATTCTCAATTGCCTTTGACTTCCCAAATACTGCAAAGCTTGATGATTATAAAATAAATGCTTCCCTAACTAAATAATGTTCCCACATCTTCAAAGCTCTCACAAAAGCATAAAATTCTTTAGTGATGAGGCATTTGAATTTTTAGACATAATGGGATATTCAATAGCAAATGATCTTACTTTACCCAATATTCTTCTTTGTATTTCTTTCCTTTTGCGCAAAATGATAAATTGACTTGCGACATGATCACGCCTTATCTAATATTCTACTCTAAACTTTCTAATTAGGCATAGTGGAATATTAAATAGCACGTGATCATACCTTATCCTACATCCTTCTCTGCAAAATTTTTAAATAATTTTCTATTTTATTTTATTTGTTTTTTATTTCAAACTTTACTCAATCTCTTTGATTCCTTTTTTAGATTGTCCAGAAGTCTTCCTAAAATAAATTAAAGTTGTCTATTTCTTTGAGAAATCTTCTTAAGTAAAATTAGAGTTTCCTATTTCTTTTAGAATTCTTCTTAAGATGAATTAAAGTTTCCTTTTTTTATAATTCTTCCTAAGATGAATTAGAGTTTATATAAACCTATGCAAACAAATTTTGAGAGAGATTAAGATAACTGTCTGTCAATAAAATTTATCTTCTCTTTTAGAATTTTTATCCTACAATTTATAAATTGAAATTGTGTTAATTTATCTTTTTACTGCGATAGGTGGTATCAGAGCTTTGAATCTCATAGAGATTGTTCTTTCTGACAATGAAAAATAATACTAATGATGGCATTCAAGGATTATTTGATGTTTAGAGAAGAATCAAATAATATGGGACAATTATTTGTAATATGGAACAATAGTTGGAAAAAATCATATGAAAACTATAGATATTAATGAGAGATGACGATAACCAGAGATTTGAGAAAATAGTTGACTAGAAAGTTACCTCTACATGACCTCAAATTCCAGCCTTTAATGAGAGTTATCGATTCTAGTGATAATGAAAAAACCATCTTAAGAGGAGATCATCATAGACAAGGTTGGAGTGATCATAAGTACAGAGTAAACGTAAATATATTCCTTTCTTTAGTGGTGAACTTGATACATAAGCCTTTTTAGATTGATTAGAAGAAGTAAAATGGTTCTTTTATAAGACCAAAATTCCATATTAGAGGAAAGTAAAATTAACTGCTTATCAACTTAAACGGAGGAGCTACTATTTGGTGGAATAAAAATTGAAAGAGACTAGGTTGAAAGGCGGGCATGATTTAGTGTCTATTTAAGCAAAGATGACATAATTATTGAGGAGACAAAATTTTCCTCTGGACTATTTATGCAAGTATGAGTATACTGCTGAGTTTTTGAGATTGGTAGCTTGACATAATTTGATACAAAGTAAACAACAACAAGTTACTCGATATTTAAGAGGTTTGAATCCAACAAACAGGGACAAATTGGGTTCAAATGGCCTTAAATGTTTGTGATGTAAAGAATTTGGCTATGAGGGCCAAGATGTTGATCGATAAAAGGTCACAAGATTATAGGAGAATGTGGAACAATAAGAGAATAATAAGTGAAAAAGGAAAAGAAGTTGTTGGCTCTACTCCCACATGTGTTAATGGCATAAAGGGAAATAATAATGACAGAAATTCTAGTAAACAAGTTAGATCAACTACTAAACTTGCCAACCCTTATGAAAAATAAGTTCCTATAAAGTTCTTTAAATGTGGGGAATCAAACCAACATTTTAATGATGTATGAGGCAAAACTTTGATAACAAAGTGGAGTAGGTAGCCAGAGATACTGAGGAAAAAGAGGGTACACCAAATGGGGAAGATTGTGAACATCCTAATGATTTTGTTGAATTTATTAGGAGATTAATAATTTCTAAAAAGGAGTATAAATATTGACATTTATACTAATTGTTTCGTACTAGAGGCATAGTATAAGAAAATCTTTATGAGATGATCATTAACAACGATAGCCAAGAGAATATCGTTAGTACATTGGTGGTAAAGAAACTAAAATTATCGATCGAGTCTAAGCCTGAACCCTATAATATCATATAGATTACAACCATCAGTGATATATATATCACGAAAAGGTATAAGGTTTTCTGTTGCTAAGCAATTATATGGACATTATTGTGATGTCATTGATATGAATATTTCAATTTTTGATTGGTAGAACTTGACAATATAATATTGATGCATATCACTCACGAAGGGAGAATATTTATCAATTGATGAAGAATGGTGTGAAGTATAAGTTGGTACACATAAGTGAAAAGAGAGTAAGGGAACCAAATGGGACAAAGAAGGCATTGCTAGAATTAGAAAATAATAAGGGAAGTTTTGTTAACGAGATGAAAAAAATAATGGAGGTACACTTTTTGATAGTGAAAGGGTGAGAAGAGAGTAAAAAGAGAGAAGATGAGATTCTTTTAAACAGGCATCCAATCTTCAAAGAATTTGGGGATTTAATACCCGATGAGTTACCTAATGGATTACCTCTCATAAGAGATGTCCAACATCACATTGATTTAGTTCTTGAGGCTAGTTTAGCTAACTTACTTAACTAGCGTATAAGTTCAATGGAAAATGAAATCTTGATGAAGAAAGTAGAGGAGGTGATTAGAAAGGGGCATACTAGAGAGAGTATGAACTCATATGCATTATTTACACCCAAAAATAAAAAAAATTTATGATGTTGTGAGAACTTTGAAGATGTGGGAAACATTATTTAGTTAGGAAAGCATTTATTTTGTACACTGATCATTAAACTTTCAAGTTTTTAGAAAGTTAAAGGTAATTGAGAATGAAAATGCATGCTAGGGAGTCAACTTTTATTGATAAGTTCCCATATGAATTGATGCATAAGAAGGTGAAGAATAATGAGGTTGCTAATGCATTAAGTAGAAAGGTGTCTATAATGAAGACCTTGTTGGTAGTGTGCCCTAGCCCAATGGATATTTGTGATTCATGTATTAACATTACGACTTATTAATAATATATTATGAGGTATTCCTTTTATATATACATGCATGTTATTTATGTAATGTGATTTACGTTCTATGAATAGTATTAGGCTTATGTCATCAAGTATGTGACTTGATAGTAAAACCA
>JAOSBN010000178.1:40513811-40529431 GCA_027563595.1 Erythroxylum suave | reverse complement strand
CCCCCACCCTCTACTATTTTTCTTCTCTCCTCCATTGTTTGTGTCGGTTTTAGGCGATTTTCTTTGCTTCCACCATTGGTTTCTACTTTTTTTTTTGGCTCATCATGTGTCATTTTTTGGTAAGCTTTCTATTAGGTGTATTTTGTCTCTAAAAAATGCAGCTCTTATATAGTTATATATATGTATACTGTTGGTGTTGAGTGGTCAGTTTTTGTATGATTATTGTTGGTGTATGGGTTTTTTTGTCATAGTTGGTTTATTTGTTGTTTACATATATTTTTGTTGGTAAATAATGAAAAAATGCGTTTGTTTTGTAATTAGCTAGAGATAATACATATTGCCTATGAGTTGTTCGATAAAATGTCCCTTAGATAATACATCTTATTGTTGTAATGTTTTGCTGTAATATTTTGTTGTAATTGATGTAACAATAATTTGTTGTAATGTTTTGAAGAGAAAAGATTTGAGATTGAAGTGTGAATTTGAGATTGAGGAGAAGGGATTTGAGATTGAAGTGTGTATTTGGAGTGTGTATTTGACATTGTGTATTTGATATTGAATTGTGTATTTGAAGTATGTATTTGAAATTGTGTATTTGAAGAGAAGGGATTGTGTACAATTGAAGTGTGTATTTGAAGAGAAGAGATTGTGTAATTGAAGTGTGTATTTGAGATTGTGCATTTGAAGTGTGCATTTGAATTTGTATATGATTGAAGTGTGTATTTGAATTGTATATTTGAAGTGTATATTTGATATTGAATTGTGTATTTGAAGAGAAAGGATTGTGTATTTGAACTGTATATTTGAGATTGTGTATTTGAAGTGTGTAAACTACTACTACTACTACTACTACCATTACTACTACTACTACTTTTCCACTTATTAATCTTCTATTTATTATTAATTTATTAATATTAAATTTATTATTTTTATCAATTGTATTTATTATTATTATTGAATATATTATTGTTATTAAATTTATTGTTATTATTACTTTTCTACTTATTATTATTCATATTATAATTAATTTTATGATTATTATTATTGTCATTAATTAATTATTATTATTATTCTTATTATTAGTTTTATTATTCTTATTAATGTTATTATTAATATTATTATTAATAATTATTATTGTTAATTTTCTACTAATTATTAAATTTATTATTGTTATTATTATTGTTGTTGTTACTATTATTATTAATTATTAAATTTCTACTCATTTTCCTTCATTGTAGTCTAAAATTGTCGATTCATCTAGGTTAGTCGTCAAACTAAAGTTTAACATATGTATTGCTTTAATAATACAATTATGATACCTTTGTTCTTTTGCTTTGAGTTAATACAACAATTATTGAGTTTTATGTCTTTTTCTTAGATTAGTTTATGATGTTGTATTACCATCAGTTTGAAATCAATTGTAGGATATTTATTCGATCGATTAATTGTAGATGATTAATTACTATAATTAATACTTCAACTCCAATGCGATTAATGCAAACAAAGTATTAGCACAAGAAAGTAATACGTTTCATATACAAGACAATTCGTTCCATAATAAACCCCTAGGATGGTATATAGGCTGGAAACCTGTGATGCAACTCCTGTGAGGCTTATTGGTGAAATATTCCACGAGCCTAGGAGTCACAACGAGAACTTGTTTTCTTGATTTACAGGTGTAAACAATGTCACGTACTATAATTTTGAAATCAATTATAGGTGATTAATTCAATTGATTAATTGTTGGTGATTAATTACTACGATTACTACTTCAACTTCAACGTAATTAATGCAAACAAAATATTAGCACAAGGAAGTGATACATTTCATAGATAAGATAATTTATTCCATAATAAATCCGTAGGATGGTATATAGGCTCGAACCCGTGATGTAGCTCCCGTAAGGCTTATCGGTGAAATATTCCATGAGCCTAAGAGTGACAATGAGAACTTATTTTCTTGATTCACAGGTGTAAACAATGCCACATACCATAGTTTTGAAATCAATTGTAGGTGATTAATTAAATTGGTTAATACTTAGGGGATGTGTAAAGTTTAAATGTTCTGTAAATTTTGGGGTTCCATAAAGAATACTAACTATGGAACCACTAATTTAAATTAACAGTTTTGTAGAAATGAGAAATGTTGATAGATCTTGGATGTATAGACGATTATATCAAGATGCTTTCATTAATCCTGAATTTGTTGAGGGAGTTGAAGCTTTTATTCATTATCCATGTTCTCAACCTGCATATATGGATAGGCTAAAGATCAGATGTTGATGTAAAAAATGCAAACACATTCGTTTCCTTCCTATTGATGAAGTGAACGGGCATTTGTTGAGAAGAGGGATTGTCCCCAATTATTTTCAGTGGAGACGACTTGGGGAATCATTGATTTGTAGCACCTCAAGGAGTATGAAGCACAATTTTCAGTTAGCTTCAATAAGTTTAAAGGGGGGATTGGATTTAGAACTAATAATATGGATGCAAATGAAAAGCCTTACAGGCAAATGGTTTATGTGCAAGTGGTTATAGCTTTCAGGAAAATACATAAAATCTTAAAAAAGAACCCAACCTTTAATCCAACCCTATATTGCCAATAAAGTGAACTATGATATTTAAGTGTGAGTGGTTTGATCCAACTTCAAATGTTGGTACAAAAGTGCATAGCTAATACAATCGAGTTGAAATCAATAAGCGAAGAAGATTTCGACATTTTGAACCTTTCATGATGGCAATGCAAGCGATCCAGGTGTATTAAGTCCCTTGTCCTAGCTTACGAAAAATAAGTCAGAATGGTTGGTTATTTGCAAAGTTAAACCTAAAGGTGTTTTTGAATCACGTGGAAAAGGAGAACAGAGAATTGAAAGTGAAGCATTTTAAGAAGAGGCTTATGAAATAAATGCATCTGTCATATATGAGGTTAATGAACCTTTAAATGATCCATGTAATGAATATGTTGAAATTTTATTTGGAGAGGATGAGGAGGGCCAGAGATCTGAAAAAGAGCCTGAGTTTGATTCAAATTCTTTAGAACAAGAAGATGATTTTAATTTACAATTAAGTGATGATAGCAATTACTTTGTATTTGTAATTGAATATAATATGAATAAATCAATTATTTCCTTTTCAATACATTGTATAAATTATTGAAATGAAATTGTAATATTTCTACAAACTTCAATCAAATATTAATTTCATGTTGAAATATAGCACTAAAGAGAAGATAGGATATTCAGCGACCAAGATTCAGACCATAATTCAGAGGTATTTACTATACAGGTGAAGGACCTCATGGTGTAGTAGCTAGACATGAAACACCTCTTCCCCCTCCGCCTACTACACTGGCAGATGAGGCTACACCATCTACCACTCTTACATCATTTACTACCACTATATCGACAGAAATATTAGGAGTAAACAATGCAGATGAAGGAGACGGCCACGTAGTCTGGAGCTGAGGAATTCGATGGATAAAAATACATCATAATTGTCAATAATATGTAAGTGAAAATACATGAACCTATATGTTTATAATTAAGTTATAGGTTTACATTTTAAAAATGGTATAAATTTATTTGTTTTTATATTAGGTTATTTCCATTTGGACCCTGTTCAAGAAACATGACATCGAAATTCAAGAAGAAGATTGATCTTGAGAGCTATGTATGGAAGAATATCTCTCAGGCAACAACGGAATTTTACTATCACGAGTTAAAGGTACGACAAAAATTATTATTTTCTTTTTTAATTAACATTTTTATACATCAATTTGAAAAATATTATTATATCAAAAGTATTTATCGAATATTTTTCCTTTTGTTACAGAAAGAATTTTTTGGGACTCTCAATTTGACGAGATCATCTATAGAGTATGGAAGAGACAAATGCATACACGTTATTGCTACTTTGTTAGTGTAATACACAGGGCGAGTGTATGACCGCCTTACATTTCTGAAAAAATATGGAGTTGTTGGTTTCAGTATTGGACATGACCTGAGGCCATATCCGTTTCAGAGTATAATTCAGCCAACAAACGTGGAGGATAGGAGGGAGAGAGTCTTCTTGTACATACGGGAGGATCTATTACCAACCAAGAGCATGCAGAAAGACTTGTAAGTATCTACAATTTACAGTTATATTCTCATTTCTTTTCTTAGCTGTATTTTGATTTGATGTGTTAAAATTTGGAATGAAAATATGTGTTTCTTGTTAAAAATGATAATGTTATAAATGTCTGGTGTCATATATGACTGTGTTTTTTAGTTTTTTCTTTGTTCAATGGGGGTAGATATTATAAAAATAGACAAAACTCCTTCAAAATTTTTATAAAATCTAATTCACTTATAATTAACATTTTATTCTTATGCAGGAAAAGTCTATGGGCATGAGGCCTACACCCTGTTAGCTATTCCTGCACACTCACACTAATAAGCA
The DNA here is from genome assembly GCA_027563595.1 of Erythroxylum suave. NCBI lineage: Eukaryota > Viridiplantae > Streptophyta > Magnoliopsida > Malpighiales > Erythroxylaceae > Erythroxylum > Erythroxylum suave. The sequence continues at coordinate 40,524,992 of JAOSBN010000178.1, read as the reverse complement.
TAATGGTGTGACATTCGTCAACAGTCGTTGCAGAGAACTCAATGTATATGAAATTTATGATTTAATATTAATAATGTTTAATAATTATCACTTGTTAATATAAACATTGCTTTCTGATATATCCAAATACAAGAAAGCATTGAAAGGCAGTCTCAACAATCTGAAGATGTTGATGAGACTAAAACTTATCTTCAGGCAGTGGGTGACAGGGACCGTCATGGGAGGATATTCAACTTAGGTTTATTTGCAAATACATGTTATTCGCAATCCTCCACGTTCAGTACAACAGCATCTGATAGGCGGTCTGCCACTAATGAAGTGCACGAGCTTTGGCTCACAGTGCAGACATTAGCGATTCAGTTGCAACAGTCGGTGGACCAGTTTCAGTAGTCGATACAGTACATCACTTAGCTCCGTCGGGAGATGAATGAGTTAAATGATAGAGGTAGCACCTCATCGCACCAACTAGAACATCCGCCGTCTCCAGATAAATAGGGTACTTTTGGTTATTTAATTTGTATTACAAATATTTATTATGTATAATGTAATGTTTTTATTATCAATCAAAATTTCTATTTAACCAAATTAAATGTATACTATAAATTTAACTGTTAAAATTATGCATTAACCATAATTTAAATATACTGACAGTATATGTTATATATTTTAAAAGAAGTTTGTTGTTCATTTGTTGACAAAAAAATAAACCGTCGGTAACGTCCTCTCCGTTTATCGATGATCTACGCGTTCATCCGTCGGTAATCACAAAAGGAATAACCAATTTTCTCACAATTTTTACTGATGGAAAGACTTATTCATCGGTAATCTTTTAGTAAATTTACCAATGGTAAATTTCTTACCATCGGTAAATATTCCGATGAAACATAACCACCAATCACTAAATGTTACCGACAGTCAACCGCAGAATAAATTCTCGATATATTTACCGATGGTCTGCCATTTACCATCGGTATATTTACCAACAGAAACTCTCTTTTTTGTCAATAATTATTAGTTATGGTCGAATCTACGATGCCTTTGCCTGTCAGTAAAGTTCGTCGGTAATATATCTTAGCAACATAATATTTATATTTTCCGTCGATAACTTCTATCACAAAATGATACTTTTCTTAGAGTGTTATGTCAATTTTGTCACTTCATTTCACTTTCATTGCACATTATAATGTATTTAATAGTTTAAATGTGATAGAAATACATTTTTTTAAAACATCAATGTTTGATTATAAATACACTACTAATAAACTTAATTATTTGAATGTAATATTTGAAAGTTATCATATCGCCTGGAGAGTGATTTTTACGAAGAGGGCTTCTTTTGTAACCAAAAGGTTACAGGATCGAGTTATGAAAATATCTTCTTTGTAAAATACCCCAAAAAAAAAAAAAGTACAACTGACGTCCCCCTTCGAACTCTCGCAATTTTGGATATTAATCATAATCAATTTTAAATTGTAATTGCAGCGTAAAGAATTTTATAACCAACTTAATTTAAGAAAAGTAAATGAGGTGTCTTGATCACGGTCTGCTGAGCTGTTGCAATCGTTCCTGATAGAGTATGATGATGGGCCTTGCTCAAGTAAACAGTGGGTTTGGCCATCTGATAAATCTATAACCTGCCAAAATGAAGATGATCTCACAAGTAAAGGTAATATGCAAAAAATAACTGACAACATACAATCTCTCAGCCTAAGTTGATTTCCTAAATGCTGATTCTGTTCCATGAGCCCGATTCACTGCAACAAAATGTATAAAGAGAAGAAGGTGAAGAGTTAGAGAAATAGAAATCACTATTCTGGTCATTATAAGCTTAATTTCTTCTCAGATTATGTTTGCTATTGCCTATGAAACTGCAGAAATGGCTTGCAAAGCGAAAAATTAAGCGCATGTCCTTCCTTTTCAAAGTGCTGAACTCATTAGCGATTCTGTCACCCTAAACCACATAGAAACTTATTTTCAGAACGTATTAGATTATTAAGGTTCCGAAGAAAATTAGTATTAAAAAAAAATGGAGCGAAGCCGTACGAACCTTTGCTTCTGGATTACAGTCATGCGGCTATACCTTAATTCACGGGTCTTTCCATATATTTCCATGCTCAAACTGTTATCTGCAGCCCTGTTAAGCTAAAGAAGATTGGATTTAGCCATGGAATCAAAAACTCGATGTGTTTTCTTCGAAATTCAACATAAAGCTTGAGATGCAGATGTGACACCAAATAGAAACCTAATTCTTGAGAAGAAGGGGGCTAAAATATAGCTTGAAATCCCATCGTTAGCAAGGCTGGAGTTGGTAAAGCAGTCACTTGTCGTTCAAACCAATCAAAAAGTTATTATCTTCCTTCTCTATAAACACTACGTGGTAAAAATAGAAAACTTAATTCACTTGCATAGCAAATAGAAAGGAAATGAATAGTATGCAAGTCTTAGAGCTAGTGCTCCATAGCATCCACGTTAATGTACGGTGAAACATAGTAATTTATTTTCTTCCCAAGGTCATCAGTGAGATGAACCTAACAATTCTGTCAGTGCTCATTAACTTAAATATAACCCTTATAGAATAAGTAGCTAAAACAAACAAGTATCAAATATCACAGAGGTTCCGAGAAGAACTAATCAGAATGGAGTCTTGCTTCCAATCCAGTAAATATCCAATCTCTGCTTCTCAACTCTTTTGTTAATTAATAAATGTTCGTTTAGCTACATAAGAATGTAACTAAAAGAATATCACATGATCAAATGACCATTACAGCATGAGAAAGTTCAGGGTGCATGGACCAGGATTTGATACATATGTGATTTCAATTATAATGGTCACTTCATGAATGATTTAAATAAATTATTGAACCTATGGCCCTATGAGATTCATTTTTAACTTCAGATTGAACCCAATATTGTCGACCCAGGATTTTAACATTTACCTTATTTTAAATTGTGATCTACCTAACATAGACAACAATCCTCCCATTGAAGCAATCAGAAATTCAAGGGAGAAACATATTACCTGCAGTTCAGGAGATGGCTGAACAATCTTATCAAGGTTCTTTGACTATTGATTGTGCCTTTCAATAACCTGCTTCACACTTTAATAGCAATAGGTTGGCCATTATTCTTCTGATTATCTTCTACAATATGGCTTTTTTTTTCCAAGAAATAATTTGAAAAGGAAGAAGAATTATAGGTATCTATGGCTACATACGTTATATTACGTGCATTCTGCACATATACTTCATGCAATTTTATTATAAAGATTGCCCAAATTTCCACTAATACTTTAGAATGTTTAGCACTTTAACCTCTTCAGCCCTGTACATGCATTCTGTTTTAGATTTAGTTTATGAATCTGATATGGTTCTTTCTTGAAACCCTAAGCTATTTTAAAATTACGTGACTGATTTCTGTATTAGGTGTTAATATTACAACTCTAATATCTATTAAAAGGATGATTTTATGGACCAATCATATAAGATAACGAGAACTAAAATCTAAAGCCTAGATAGGTTAGAGCTAGCAAATATGAAAGAATCTTAAAACTTTTTCAGTTGCCCCTAAAACTGGAGTTTCTTTGATAAAGCTTTAGGTTTAGGTTTGTTCTTCTCATTCTGGTCCTACTTAAATCACCTTTTAGGCTTTTAGAGCTTTGGGTGTTATTACTTTGGGTGTTATTACTTGGTATCTAACTACAAGCTGATACTTATGACTGTACTTGCCTCTCTTGCGATTGTAAATGGTATACGCATAAGTCAAAGCAAACAGATTATGAAGTTATAGTGTTTACAATCATGATCACCTGCAATTTCAGGGCTACAATCCCCAACTTCTGAGGACGATAAATTAGTGGTTGAAAAAGTAGACATTTTATTGAATCAGAACAAGAAAAACCTCAAAATTTAACCAATCACACTAATCCAATCCAAGCTAATAATTTTAATAAAACACAACGAAGACAATTTAAAAATAAAACAAAAATATGTAAAAATTTTAGTTATCGGATTGAACATTCATCTAGAAGATACATCGCAATGTGGACTATCAAAGGAGTCACAGATGGAGACTCCTGTTCCAAATGTGACCCAGCACAATTGGACTAGATCGGGTCATCCTTTCTCCCTACTGGTCTGGATCACGCAATACGGATCCTTCTCTGAAGTCTAGACCCCTAGCAGATTGGCCTAAGTCTTGTTTTTTCATATTTCCGCTTTATTGTTTATTTTGTATGTACATTGTTTGTTTACAATGATTCTCGTTCTGTTACAAATTGTTATAACAAATTTGTACCTACAATCTATAAAGGGCATTCTCTTTCTTAATTAAAATTTTGAGCCAAATATTTCATCATCTCCTCTGGTGTTCAACATGGTATCAGAGCAACGTCTCTAACTCCTTTTGCTTTTGTCATAATATGTTCAGCTTTTCTGTCCACCATTCTCTTTTCGTCCTCTTTGTTTTCTTCATCATGTCTGGACCCTCATATGCCAGCATCACTCAAATCAAGCAAACCAAAGTCAAAATGTTTTAAGACCAGAAGATCATTCAGCAAGTCCCTACTACCTACATCCCAATGAATACCCTTCTCTAGTCCTAGTCTCAACCTTTTTGACAGGAACAAACTATCACTTATGGGCAAGATCAATCCAAATGGCTTTGTTATCCAAAAACAAGCTTAAATTTATCGATGATACCATTCTAATGCCTGACAAAGATGACCCACTTTTTATCTATTGGGAAAGGTGTAGTACTATTATGCTCTCCTAGCTACTGAAATCTGTGACAGATTCAATAGCACAGAGTGTGATTTGGTTTGACTCTGCACTAGACTTATGGAAAGACTTGGATGGGAGATTCTCACAGGTAGATTCATTCATAATATCATATTTGCAAGAAGAAATCTACAATTTCCGATAAGGATCTCTCTCAGTTTCAGATTACTATACTCATCTTAAGATGTTGTGGGATGTGTTTTTTAACCTCAGGCTATTACCCAGATGCAACTGTGAACCTTAATGTTCTTGTGATTTTTTAGCTACTATAAAAAACTATCAGGATGGTGATTGTATGATTAGCTTTCATAGAGGCTTGAATGAATCCTATTCTATTGCGAAATCACACATTATGATAATGGAACCGCTACCCAGTATTAAGAAAGTCTTTGCTATGGTTTCTCAGCATGAAAGACAACTAAACATTTCTTTACAAAATAACCTATCTACTCCCATTATCGAACCTCATGCTCTCTATGCCAAAATAGACACCAGAAAATTTAGCCAACAATCTAAAAGACCCATTTGCACATTCTGTGGTAATACTGGAGACACTGAATCTAAATGTTACCGGAAGCGTAGTTTCCCACCTTTTTCCAACATTCAACAGAACTTCCTATTCCAATAGAGACAATAACCCACACAAATTCAAAGTTGTCAATCAGGTAGAAACTAACAGGATGTTTTCTCCTCTGAGTTGGATTCCCAATATGTAAGTAGAGAGCCTTCCCAAGATACCTCTGTTTACAACTTGAATGTTGAACATTATGGCCAATTGATGTAGCTGCTCCAAAAAGAAGGAGATCCGAAAGGGAAAGGAGTTACCACTTCTCAAGTCAATACAGTCTCTACTCATAAACAAAGTACATCTAAACCAGTGTTATCTTCTGATCCTTGGTCATTCACATGGTTTCTTGATTCTGGTGCTATAGACCACAATGTTTGTTCTTTCAATCTTTTCACAACTTGCAAACCCGTGAAAATTTAAATTTCAGATTACCAAATGAAGCTCTTGTATCGGTATCACATGTTGGAACTGTCCATATCTCCTCGCTCAGTCTCACAGAAGTTCTGTTTGTCCCTAATTTTTCTTTTAACTTGGTCTCTATCGCAAAACTCACTATTTGTTCTTTTCAACTAATCTTCACATCTACCTTATGTCATATTCAGGACACCAATTCAATGAGGACAATTGGTTCTGCTAGGTAAATCAATGGACTTTACCACCTCTCTCGATCCACCCAGTCATCTTATTTACAATATCATCACATACCCAAAACATCTATGGCATAAGAGACTAGGTCATTTATCCAATCAAAGACTGCAAAGCCTATCTCAGATTGATCCTTCTGTAGTTTGTCACTTTGTTGAATAATGTGATATTTGTCACTTTGCTAAACAGAAGAAATTACCCTTTATTTCTAGTAAATCTATCGCTTCTGCTTGTTTTGACTTCATTCATATTGATATATGGAAGCCCCATCACACACCTTCTTATCTTGGTTACAAATTCTTCTTGACGTTTGTTGACGATCATAGTAGAATGACCTGGATCTATATGATGCAACAAAAACTTGAAACGAAAGAACTCTTGAAGGAGTTTTGTGCCTATGTTGAAAGGCAGTTTGACAAGAAAATAAAAAGCATACGAAGAAACAATGGACTTGAATTTTTAATGACAAAAATTCAAGAGAAGGGAATCCTACATGAAACATCTTGTGTGGAAACACCACAACAAAATAAGAGAGTGGAGAGGAAGCATCAACATATTATAAATGTTGTTAGAGCCCAAAAATTACAAGGTAACCTTCCTACCCAGTTCTAGTCAGATTGCATTCTTCATGCAGTTTATTTGATAAATTGAGTTCCTACTCCACTTTTATCATATAAAACTCCATATTTTGTTTTGTTTCACATTAATCCTAACCTTAACTCCTTGAAAGTGTTTGGCTGTCTCTGTTTTGCTTCTACTAGGGAAGCCAATAGAGGCAAGCTTGGTTCTAGAGCAAGAAATTATGTATTTCTTGGTTTTGCTATAGGTTCTAAAGTCTACAAACTCTACGACCTAAATGCTAAGCAATTTTTTGTGTTGAGAGATGTGATCTTCTACGAAGATTAGTTCCCTTTTGTCACAACACCACCTAAAGCGGTTTGCCTGCTCCTAATTTACCTAATTTTTCCTCTCCTACATCAGCTGACCTCTTATCCTCATTTTTACCTATTCTTTCCCCTGAACCAAGTTCTCCTTCTTCACCTTCTTCCTCAATAGCCTCCACTACTTGTCCACCACCACCTTCTCAACCTATTCATCACTCCACTAGATCAATTCACCCACGTTCTTACCTCAAAGATCATGATTGTCCAATTCCTCACACCTCTCCACATACCCTATCTTCAGTTCTTTCTTATGATTCCCTTTCCCCTCGATACCAAGTTTTTCCAGCCAGCCTAATCTCTCTCAAAGAATCTGCATCCTACCAATAGGCAATTCAATACAAGGAATGGAGAGATGCATGGAAGCTGAATTAAAAGCCCTACAAGAAAACAATACTTGGGATCTTACCTTTCTGCCACTAGGGAAGAAGGTTGTCGCCTCCAAATGGGTTCGTAAGTACAAGTTTAATGTTGACGGGACCCTTCAACATTGTAAAAGTAGAGTGGTTGCAAAGGGTTTTACTCAATACAAAGGGCTTGATTACACTGACAATTTCTCCCCAATGGTCAAGCCAATAACAATTCGAGTTCTGCTTGCCCTTGTTGCTTAAAAAAAAAATGGTTTCTACATCAGTTAGATATAAACAATGCATTTTTACATGGAGATTTAAATAAGGAAGTTTAAATGACACCACCTGATGGTTTGACTTTGCCACACCCTAACATGATTTGTCACCTTCGAAAAAGCCTCTATGGACTATAACAAGGAAGTTGACAATGGTACTTCAAACTCACCTCAGCTCTACTCTCAAATGGTTTCGTTCAGTCTCGCTCTGACCACTCCATGTTTACCAAGAAGCTTCATGGAGACTTCATCATTCTCCTAGTCTATGTGGACGGCATCCTCTTGTCCAGCAACTCTCTCACGCTCATCCAATCCACCAAAGAGAATCTGGACAATGCTTTCAAAATCAAAGACCTCGGCACTGCCCAATACTTTCTAGGGCTCGAACTTACATAGTCTTCATCTGGGATCAATCTCTGCCAACAAAAGTATACTCTTGATTTGTTTCAAGAAACCTATTTCCTCCACTCTAAACCTACTTTAACACCGATGTCCACAAATCTCAAATTATCTATAGAAGGGGAACCTCTTCCCGATGCTACCAATTATAGATGTCTAATATGGAAATTAATTTACCTCATTACTACGCGACCAAACATCTGTTTCGCTGTACAGCAGCTCTCGCAATTCATCTCCCAGCCGATGGTCTCCCATATGCAAGTTGCTCACCGGATTCTTCACCGCCTTAAGGGTTCACCAGGATAAGGGATTCTGTTTCAAAGTGCTTCATCTCTACAGCTTCAAACCTTCTCCGGTTTTGATTCGGTTAGTTGTCTGGACTCCCACAAATCACTCACCAGCTACTGTGTTTTTCTTGGTGACTCCCTAATCTCTTGGAAATTAAAAAAAAAGTGATTGTCTCCTGAAGCTCCGCTAAAACTGAGTATCACGCTCTAGCCACGACCACCTGTGAGCTCCAGTGGATCTCCTACCTACTCTAAGACCTTGAAGTTCGTCACACGAGCCTAGCATACCTCTACTGCAACAACTAGTCTGCAATTTACATCGCCAAAAACCATATCTTCCACGAACTCACGAAACAAATCAAAATTGAATATCATCTCATCTGTGATCCGGTGTCGTTCATCTTCTCCCAGTGTCTTCTAGTGATCAACTCGTTGTCGTCTTCACCAAGGTTCTTCCGCGACACCCTTGCCATACCTTGCTTCACAAGATGGGTGTTATACACAACGTATACCGTCCAGCTTACAGCAAGCTATCAAAGGAGTCACAAACTGAGACTTTTTAGTATGAGATATAAGTCTGTGTTGCAGAAAAACAATGAAGCTTGTACATTTAATTTTTTAAAAAGAACTTTTAAGTCCCTTTTTTGTTTCTTTTATCAAATATTTTGATTGCATATTCTTCTGTTGTTTAGAATTTATGTTTCTTATATCTATATTTTTGTTTGTATCTTCTTCTATTGTATATTTTGATTTTATACAAGCAAAGATATATGTGATGTACAAAAAAACTTGGTGTAATATCCAAAACCACAAAATATTACTATCAACTAAAACTTATAAGTATCATGTTAAAGTTACCAAGATAGGGAACATTGCAAATATCTCTTCGTATTCTTGTTAAATTGCAAACTAGTTTACTTAGTAGAATTGCCCAATTTTAAACTTAATATTTGATCTTTTGATAACAACCTAGTTCAAACTTATATCATTAGTACTCTCTTATCTTGAGCCTGAATCCACTTTTGGGTTTTTAATCGCTTCAAGAAAGAAACTCATCAGCACACATCTTTGATGGAGTTGTGATATTCTACCTCACTGGGCTCAAAGCCAATGACATTACAAGAAAATAGGAAATTTGTCAAGTAATGAGAGCGATTGTGATATTCTTTCTTCCACATGAAAACGAAATTAAAAAAATATCCTCCTAATTGCCTAAAATCTCTCATTAGTTAGTTTTCGCTTAACACAAAATTTTGGAAACATATATTCATCAAAAGACTAAAATAGTTTTGCTATATGAATTTGAAAAACAGTTGCTTCCATAGTTTCTCATAACATGAAATGCCTCACTACGTTTCTATCATATAAAACCACAATACCGATGAACCATAAAACCAAGAATTGATATAGCTATATACTTGGTTAATTAACCTAGATAATAATATACTGTGCTCATATGAACTAACTATCAATTTTCTCCCATATCCTAGAAGGAATTCCAAGATTATATGCACATACCTTTCACTAATGAGTATTAGGTTCTCAACTATATATATCTATATATACATATACAGAGAGAGAGATTATGTGATGTTACAAAGGATATTAATGGCCATGAAATGTTGGAATGAACAAAAGGGTTTCTTAACCTATATGTATATAACTATTAATGCCCATAAAAGTATAAATGATAATGTCCAGAGCTTATATCTACTTTTCATTTTTGCATTATAGAATTCAGACATGACGGATCTTGGTTCTATAAGCAATTGTAGAATTATATATATATATATATATTAAAACAATAGGGTAGCACACTCTAGCTGATAACTATTGCATATAGAACCAAGATCAGTCATGTTTGAAGTCTGTAAAACAAACAAGAAAAGTAGATATAATATATATATAATTAAAACAATAAGGTTGTTGGACCTCGTAATTTTTAGGATTTTATATTTTATTTACTTTATTTTATTAAATTATCTAGCATGAAAATAGATTAGAAATTATGAATTAGGAATTTTTTTGGAGTCTAATAGGGTATATTTGAAATTATATAAGATAATATGGATTAAAATGAAGTAAAGGGGTTAATAGGAATTTCTTAATAAAAGGAGAGGCAAATTGGTCAAAACACATAATATTTGCATTAAATGGAATAAGACAAAGAAGGAGGAGACATGAATAAAGACGGTGAAGTGAAAAATGAAGAAGAGAAGAAGAATAAAGAAGAGGGTAGTTTTGGAATTTCCTAGATTAAGGAAGGGCAAAATGGTAAAAACATGAAAAATTACATTAAATTACATAAGACAAAAGAAAGGAAGGAGACAAGAAGAGGGAGTCGTGAGTTTTAAGCAAAGAGAAGAGAGAAGTCGTGAAAACATAGAGAAAGAGAAGAAGAAGAAAATAAGGAGAAAAAGGAAGAAGAAGAAAATAAGGAGAAAAAGGAGAATTTTTGTTAAGGTTTTTCTCCATTAAGGTAAATCTCTTTATTCTTTAGTTTTGATAATTTTAAAGAAGAAGAAAGAAGTAGGTTATGTGGAGAAAATGTTGAAAAAAGAGGAGAGAGAAAATTAGGGTTTTAGTTATATGATGAAGATGAGGAAAGAAAGAAGAAGAATAAGAAAATGATATTAGTTTAATTATCCAAGTTAAATAAAGAATTCGGAAGAGAATAAGTATGTGTTTATTTATGATATTTAGGTTAAGGAAATTGTTATGTGAGGGTGATGAAATGGAATATGTTTGTTTTTAGAAAATCGGGAGTATAGATGCCAAGAGTGGGAAGAAGAACAAGCTTGATTTTCGAAAAAATTAAGCTAAATAGTTGGGTAATATATTTATAGTTTGTGTTGATGAACTATATTGTTATGTGCTTGTATGTTGTTTTATTCATGTGAATGTGAATAATATGTTATGATTTAGTGATGATGAATTGAAA
>JAOSBN010000178.1:40500023-40513711 GCA_027563595.1 Erythroxylum suave | reverse complement strand
GTTAGCGAATATTACTGCAAAATAGAAATGTAGAAGAAATCCCCATCCATCATCATATAATAAAACTATTACACATAGCAAAGCATTGGATGAGAAGAGAAAATTAGGAGACTTTCTAAATCAAGCTAAGAATCTGAAGATGATTATGGAAAGAAAAGTTACCCAAAATAGAATATAAAAAACAGAATCTTGAAACCAAACCTAGATAGAGAGAAAAACTAAAGAGCAAAGAGCTGCAGTGGGTTAATAAAGTTGGAAGCTGATGAGAGTAATTAAGCGAAACAGAACCTATCTTTGCTTACCAATCTAATCCCAGGGAAATCACAAGTAGGGCACCAGCACAGGCCACCTAGGTTTATCAACTCTTTTTACTTTGTTTCCTTTCTAAGATGCCTTCCTTTTTGGTGCTTATGGCACTTTCACACAAATACCGGAGGAAAGTCGCCGACAATATTTTGACAAGAGATTTTAGATACAGAGAGACAAAGAAAGACTTCTTATCTTAACCCAGTTGGATGGAAAAGAAGGAAAGATTCCATTTATGAACAAGAAAAGGAGTGGCTCAGTGAGGCCTTTTCGCAATCTGCTTGGGTAGATATACATGTGCAATGAGGTAAAAAGAGGAAGGTAAAGTGGAGTTTTCATGTGCTTCTGGGCGGAGCTAGGCACAAACTAAGACAAGCTTGTTTATTTTTCAAGTCAAATAAATAGTTTTATGTGTTTTGGTTTGCACGGGAAAGTTATTTCCGTACAAGAAGCATCCTCACTCGGCGGACAGATATTAATGCACGAGTTGTACCCTCGTACCAATCATCTCCGATATGCTGCCAATTCTTCTGTTATGTACATATACATCTTTTCTTTTCTTCGGTTTGTGGGCTTTTTGTCTGAACGACATAGAGACATATCAATATATATAACAAGTTGTTTTTGCATAATATAAATTTATTAGCGAGTACTCAAATTTCGTGTCGTGTGAAATAGTTTTTTTCCCCCTGATTATAAGGATATGAATGAAACACTTTTTTTTTTTTTGGTGTACAAGGAGAAAAAAGAAACTTCAAAAGCTAACTACGGCACCCGTGTCAGACAATAACGCCTTGTAAGTCCTGTTGCAGAAGCTTAATGTATTGAGGTGGAATGTTCGGCAGTACCGAAAGGCCTGGTGCTGTGAGCGAAGCAAGCGAGATCAGTTGAAAAATAAATAGTTTTTCGTACATAGGAAAAAAAGGAAGCTTCAAAAGCTAACTACGGATAAGAACGTCTTGCAAGTCTTGTTGCAAAAGCTGAATACATTGAGGTGGAACATCCGGCGGTACTAAAAGGTTTGGCACTGTGAGCGAAACAAGCGAGGCCAGTTGATCTGCATAGCAATTCCCTTCTTTGTGGATATGCTACATATGAATAGTCAGCTCCCGGAATATGAATGAAATACTTTAGTTCTAAGTATATCTACATAAAGTTATGACGCAGCAAAATAAGATAAATAAAAATAATTCTAATTTAAGAATTATAAGATAAAATTTTAAAAAGAAAATAAATTCCATTGATAAAGAATTATATTAATTTATTCGAGAAGTTGTTTAAATAGTTTATAAACCGTAATTCAGCTTAGGAAATTTATATTCAAAACAAAATACTCTAATTCATCTCAGAAATGCTTTTAAAAGAAATAAGAAACTCTAATTTATCTAAGGAAGATGTCGAAAAGAAATTGCAAACTCTAATTTATCTTAAGAAGATATCTAGACAAAATAAGAAAAGAATCAAAGGGATTGAGTAAAGTTTGAAATAAGAAATAAATAAAATAAAATAAGAAATTATTTAAAAATTCGTAGAAAAGGATGTTAGATAAGGCATGATCACATACTAGTCAATATTCAATTCTACCTAATTAGAAAGAAATTCATAAAAGAATGTTAGATAAGGCGCGATCACGTGCTAGCCAATGTGCCATTCTGTCTAAAGAGTGCAGAGATTAATGTTAGGTAAGGTGAGATCACATTCTAGTAAATATCTCCTCCTATCCAAGAATTTAAATGTCTGATAATTCACTCTCACTTGTTAAAGAACTTGGCTGTGAGTTATTGTCAATATATCTAAGCATCGTATCATGAAAGTAAGGCGAAAGATCAGCAACACTAGAAGTTGGAGAGATATTGTCCATCCATAAAGGTAGTTCAACAACGTAAGCATTATCGTTAATTTTTCTAATAATTCTGAATGGACCATATTTCTTTTGTTGTAGTTTATGATGATCTCCAACTGTTCGATTTTCGTCAAGAAAACCATAACTTTGTCTCCAACATTAAATGCTTTGGCTCTCCTTTGTAGATCAACCTTAGCCCGGTACTTCTTGTTAGCTCTTTCAATCTTCTTTTTCTCCCCTACTTGAATCTCTTATGCCTCCTTGGCTAACTTTGTAGGACTAGGAGAAATGCTATAAGATTTTTAATATTTAACAAGATCAAAAGCATGATTAGGTACTTTTATGTAACCAAAGAAAATGATGATCGACTAATGACACTATGAGCTATATTGTTGTAAGCAAATTCAGTTTATGCAATCAAAAAATCTAAAATTTTTAGTTTGTCAAGCATATACATGTTTTCTAGGTCTATTTCACTAACTCTATTTGGCCATCTAAATTTGGGTATTTAATGCTACTATATTTAAGAGAAGAATCAAATAACCCTCATAAGGTTCTCCAAAAGTGACCCAAAATTTTGGTGCCACAATTAAAAGTGATGGATTTAGGAACATCATGGAGTCATAACATTTCTCTAAAGAATACCTTGGAAACCGCTATATCGTCTGCCATCTTCTTACAAGGGATAAATTGAGTCATTTTAGAAAACTTTTTCACAACCACAAAGATAGAATTTATACCTCTTTGCGTTCTTGGAAGCCTCACTATGAAATTTATGGACAAATCCTCCCAAATAGCATTAGGAAATGACAATGATATGTATAAACTAGCATTTGAAGTATGTATAAACTAGCATTTGAAGTATGTCCCTTATAAATATGACAAATTTGGCACATCTCCATAACAGTAACAATGTCTCTCCTTATCTTTGGCCAATAATATCTCTTTCTCACCTCTTCAAGATTCTTGTCTCTACCAAGGTGACCAACTAAGCCTTCCTTATGCAATTCTATAATTGTCTTCTCCCTATATGAAATTCTTTAAAGAAAAAGTTAATTTCCTTTTGTAAAAAGCCCATCATATACATGGAAATCATCATAAGACTTGTTCACCAAAAAAAAATCCCATATTTCTCCAAAATCTCTGTTACTCTCATATAACTCCTTCAAATACTCAAGACCCTCAACCTTCATATTCAAAATCTTCGATATAGCTACCCTTTTACTTGATGCATCAGCAACAACATCATTTTCCCCTTCTTGTGCATTAATTTATATAAGGACTTGTCTATAAAAACTTAACATATAGTATGCATATTCATTCTCAAGTGCCTTTAACTTCCCAAATGCTTCAAAGCTTGATGATTTAAAATAAATACTTCCCAACTAAATAATGTTCCCGTATCTTCAAAGCTCTTACAAAAACACAAATTCTTTAATGATGAGGTATTTAAATTCTTAGACATAATGGGATATTCAATAACATATGGTCTTACTTTATCCAATATTCCTTTTTGCATTTCTTTCTTTTTGGGCAGAATGATACGTTGACTAGCACGTGATCATACCTTATCCAACATCTTTCTCTGCAAAATTTTTAAATAATTTCCTACTTTTTTTTCTTATTTCAAACTTTACTCAATCTCTTTGACTTCTTTCTTAGATTTTTTAGAAGTCTTCCTAAAATAAATTAAAGTTTTCTATTTCTTTTAGAAATCTTCTTAATGAAAATTGGCGTTTCCTATTTATTTTAGAAATCTTCCTAACATGAATTAAAGTTTCCTATTTTGTTTAAAATTCTTCCGAAGATGAATTAGGTTTATATAAACATATTCAATCAACTTTTGAGAGAAATTAACATAACATCAACTTTTGAGAGAAATTAACATAACAGTCTATCAATCAAATTTATCTTCTCTTTGAGAATTTTTATCCTACAATTTATTAATTCAAATTGTGTTTATTTATCTTTTTCATTGTGTTAAGTGGAATCAGAGCTTTCATTCTAACAATGAAAAATAACACTAATGATGAAATTGAAGGATTATTTGATGTTTATAGAAGAATAAAATAATACGGGACAATTATTCGTAATATGGAATGACAGTTGGCTACAAACATATAACTGTAGACGTTAATGAGAGATGATGATAACCAAAGATGTGGGGAAATAGTTGACAGGAAAGTTACCTCTGCATGACCTTAAATTCCAGACCTTTAATGAGAGTTGTCAATTCCAGCGATAATGAAAACAACCATCTTAAGAGGAGATCATCATAGAAAAGGTTAGAGTGATCATGAGTATAGACTAAAGTTAAATATATTCCTTTGATTAGTGGTGAACTTGATACATAAACTATTTTAGATTGGTTAGAAGTAAAAGGTTCTTTTATGATACTAAAATTCCAAATGAGAGGAAAGTAAAGTTAACTACTTATTGATTTAAAGGAGGAGATGTTATTTGGTGGAATACTTGAAGGATGATAGGTTAAAAGAGGGGCTTGATTTAGTGTCTATTTAGGCGAGGATTATTGAGGAGACAAATTTTGCCTCTAGATTATAAGCATTATTTGTTTGATGCTTATTACAACTATATTCAAGGGATTAAGACTATCTATGAGTATACTACTGAGTTTCTGAGATTGGTAGCTTGAAATAATTTGAGACAAAGCAAACTACAACAAGTTGCTCGATATTTGAGAGGTTTGAATCCAACAATTTGGGATAAATTTGGATTCAAATGGCCTTAAATGTTTATGATGTAAAGAATGTGGCTACGAGGGCCAAGATGTTGATCGATAAGAGGTCACGAGATTATAGGAAAATGAGGAATAATAAGAGAATGATAAGTGAAAAAGGAAAAGAAGTTGTTATATTAAGCCCGGGTCTCGGTTATGATATTTCATGGAAACAATATGCTAGGGTTGGGTGACTTTAAAAGAAATAAAAAGAAATCACAATTAACATCTAATAATACAAGAAGTCACGGTTAGGAGTAAAACAAATTAATGAACCTTTAATAATAAATGAAGTCACGGTTGTGACTTAAATAGTCACGATCATGACAAAATAATTAGGTGTCTTCAATAATAAAAAGTCACAGTTGTGACTTAACAAGTCACGATCGCGTAGAAAGAGGAGTCACAGTTGTGACTTCTTAAATCACTGCTATGACTAAGCCTGTTTTAGGAAATGAAAAAAATGATTTATTCATGTACGATCGTGTTAGTAAACGATTGTGCACATCTAGTACAAAAATAGGCATGATCATGAATAATTTGAAGGGCCAGTGCATGATCATGCACCCCTCAGGTTTACGGGCTCTGTCACGACCGTGCATGATCGTGCACCCTTATTGTGTACTCAAATTTACAAAAGCATATCTTTCAATTCTGATGTCCAAAAATTACAAACTTTATACCATTACAAAGCTAAGAGAATGAGTTACAACTTTTATGAAGAAAACTTTGTCAAATTCTGACTATATCAATACAGTTTAATCATGGAAGTCAGGACACAAATTTTGTCCCCTTATTCCTCTACTGCATATTATACATTTTCATAAAAACCAAAAGACCCAAATCCAACAAAAACAAGCCATACATACAAGACTCCTAATATAACTGACTCTTACTACAACAATTTAGGTAAGAAAATATATCCAAAAGCCATCAAACAACATACCATTTCATTCCCAACCATAGTTGATAACATAATAGAGAAGAAAAAGCTTGAACATATACGAAGGAAACTTCACCAACTCTTTCATTTAGTTCTCAAACAAAACAAGGTGCGTACATATCTTTAATTACATATCAAGAGTCAACAAAATAGCATATTCCAAAAGTACAACATGAATGCTCATGCTTGGCATGATTGTAAAGTAACCAAAAGTGATTAAACTAACTTAGTTATAAAAAATAAATTTCTTAGAGATTGTCAAAGTTTGCAAGGTTCAATAATCTACTTGTTCTACACCTGAGGAGTAAAAAATAATAGGGTGAGCTATGAAGCTCAGTGGTTAATACATTTATAGCCATTGGTAATAGGCCACATACGATTAAGCACATATACATATATATACACATTTCTCATTTTAATCTAGTAATTTATTTATCCACATTTTCAGGTCAAAGAACTTATATGTAATCACATAAAACATATCATGTATTTTCAATCATCAAAACATAGCATTTAATTGTATATTATGCTCAACAATCAAAGTGAAATGTACACATATAATGGCTTAAGAGAATCCTAAGAAACGAAATGGAGAAACTGAAGTTTGCATCATGAACAAAATAAGTCCATTTTTTAGAGCTCATATGCCACAAGCGGGCAGCCAGGAGAAGGCTTTAAGCCAACATGCACATGAAGAACAAAATAGTATCTCTCTTGCCCACATAAGCAAAATTTTGATGCTCACACATTTCACAACATATTAATACTTTCATTCTTTTTTGTGTTCTTCTTCTTTTCATTAATACATGATGTAGTAAAATCTTTCAAGGCATAACAAGATAACAAATCACAATATAGGTACTCAGTATGTTAATGGCTCCCTATGCCATTTTAGTCAATGGCTCCCCCAACTGAAGTTTTCAGGAGTGCTAGGGGCTTACGTCAAGGTGACCCTATCTTCCCATACCTATTCATTTTCTGCATGAAGGTACTCAGTATGTTAATTCAACAAAGAGTTGGAAATTGTAAGTCCTTTAAATTTCATACTAATTGTAAGAAGGTTAGGCTGGTAAATCTATGCTTTACGAATGATCTACTGCTTTTCTCAAAAGCTCATGGCAAGTCTATTGAGCTATCCATGAAAACCTTGGCTAATTTTAGGGACTTAACAGGTCTAGAGATTAATCTGAACAAGAGTTAGTTTGTTCTAGCCGAAGGAGCCAATAGAATGAAGAACACAATCTGCCAACTAACAGGTATGAGCAAAAAATCAGCTGCTTTGACTTATTTGGGACTTCCTATTACTATCAAAAGAATCCAGTTCTCAAAATGTTAGCCCCTGATTGAGAAAATCTAGAGAAGGTTGGGAATGCAGTCAAATAAAGTACTCTCCTTTAGTAGGAGGCTACAACTAATCAAGGCAGTTTTGAATTCTCTACACATATATTGGTCCTCTAAAATCTCTCTAGCAAAAGTAGAGATCAAATCTATTGAAAACTATTTTGAAGATTCCTATAGGGTAACCTCAATTCAGAAAATCACTTTGCTAAGGTTAAATGGAAAGAGGTGTGCAAAAGGAAAGAGGAAAGGGGCCTTGGACTGATCTCTATTGCCTCCTATAACAAATCAACAATGGTAAAGAACCTCTGGAATATCCTACTAGAAAAGAAGTCTCTTTAGATTAGATGGTTACACAGCTACATATTGAAGGGTTCTAGTATCTGGTTCATCCCTATCAAACTATCATTTTCATGGCCTTTGATTCAGCTACTGAAACTTAAGCCTATGATTGAATCTCTGATCTACTGCAAGGTTAGCAATGGAGAGAAGGTTTTCTTCTGGTTTGACAATTGGATAGGCCATGGTCCCCTTATTATACACCCTCAGGCTATTTAAATATGGCATAATGTTCCCATTCATGAAAAGGCCAAAATAATCCTAACAGGAGATCAATAGAACTTTCCAACTGAACTACAGTACTTATCCCCTAACTATCTTCCTAACATCCAAAGAGAGGATGCTTACTACTGTTTCAATCTACCAGCTAACACCTTCAGTATTGCTAAATTTAGGAAATGGCAATCTCGAAGCAATTCATCACAAGCTTGGTTTCCTGTTGCCTGGAATAAAACTTTAACGCCAATCTACTCTATCACATTATGTCTAGCAGTTCTAAATTGATTGAGTACTATGGATAGAATTTACTTTATTTCTACCAATTCTGTCTGTGCCCTTTATGAGACAAAGATGGAATCAAAGGACCATCTCTTTTTTAGATGTTCCTTCTTACAAGATATACGGGAAAGGATTAAGTCTCTTAATAATATCCCTAATGTAGGTACCACTATTACAAAAGCCATTGATTGGGGTTCTGAGGTTGTCACACACTCCTAAATCTTCTGAGTGCATTTATGTCATCTCCTTCACCTCCTCTGTAAAGGAGATATGGCGAGAAAGGAACTATAAAGATTTCAGAACAAACTTCATACAAAGTAGGAGGTATTTAACTCTCTGATTAGAGGAATTAGAGAGAAAATCCTCATTTCTACTCAACCAGAAGAATTAAGCCCTACTTTAGCTTTCTCATGGATGATAAATTACAGAATAAGGCTTTAATACAAAAGAAAGATAGAAGAAGAAGTACTTGACTCCACAGATTTGGATGAGACATAATCTTCGCAGATAGATGGATTTGGGAGGCTCACCACCGCCATCAGAGAAAGCAAACATATTAGAGATGGTTCAGAAAATCATTCTAACAGAAGACAAGAAGACTACATAGAGACTCAAAAAGAAGAAGATTACCTCCTTGCAGTGGGATGGCTTCAGTTGTACTCCTAAGCGCCTCACCCACAACCCTAATCGAGAAATAACTGCTTAAAGATGGACAGAAGGAGTAACCTAAGGGCTGAGTAAGTTATCAATAGTGTGGATTAGAGAGGAATGGTTGTAATGAACTCCCTCCCCCCTTCCCCTAATTCGGAGTTCTCTAGAGGCTCAACAAAAAGTGAAAAATGCTTTTACCCTAAATGCAGAATTGTCACGATCTTTTGTTATCGTTAGCTTTAGTTATGGCTTATAAGGTGTCGTTTGTGTTAATGGAGACTTTCATCTTTGGCTTTGTTAGACACGAACTCTATTGTATCATTTCTTTTATTCATTACCATTCATTTAACTTTTCCAACAAAAAAAATCACAATGTATTTTTCCCACATTCACA
The DNA here is from genome assembly GCA_027563595.1 of Erythroxylum suave. Taxonomy (NCBI): domain Eukaryota; kingdom Viridiplantae; phylum Streptophyta; class Magnoliopsida; order Malpighiales; family Erythroxylaceae; genus Erythroxylum; species Erythroxylum suave. The sequence goes on along the minus strand of JAOSBN010000178.1, from coordinate 40,504,662 downwards.
ATGATTCAAAGTCAAGCAATTAAACATACAAACAAGTAAGAATTTAGTCCATCATCACAACAACTATAAACATATTACCCACCTATTTACTTGTAACTCCAAACTCAAGTTTGTCTCTCCTCTTGCTCTTTCCTTCGATTTTCTTGGTTTCCTTCAAACAAATAATTTTTCATTCAAACTAATATACAAATAGAAAATCCCTAAAGCTCTAATATTAAAAAATGAGCTTAAACTTAATCTACTCTTGGTTTATCTAAACTAGAAGAACAAAGATCTAGTTGAAAATCCATGAAATTCTAAGAAAATGAACTTCCTAGTTCTTCTCTTTCTCCTTTCATTTTTAGCACACAAACCTTACTTTCTCTATTTCCTTTCCTCTACTAAAGCAAGAAGAAAAGATAGAAGTTACTTGAAAACTCAACTGAACCTTTCTGTCTTCCTCTTTCTCCTTTCTTTCCTTCTTCTTCTCTTTATGTTTCGGTTTCTACTTCTCTTCTTCTAGTTTCTTATAGGTTTTTCTTTCTCTCTTTCTTACTTCTCTACCACGACTCTCCACTCTTTCTACTTTCTTTTCTTATTAAATTGAATACACCTTTCTAAGCTTACCCTTCCATATTTAATCTAATGCATACTTACTCCTTAACTTAATTCTAACTTTTCCATTTATACTTGCAAATGCATGATTTATTTTAAAAAAAATTAGCACAGGGTAAGAAGTTACGATAGTGGCTTAAATAGTCACAACCATGCAAAGTAGGAGAAGTCACGATTGTGACTTCCCAAGTCACAACCATGCAGGTCTAACATGTTAGCTCTACTCCCACATGTGTTAATGGCATAAAGGGAAATAACAACAACAGAATTCCTAGCAAACAAGTTAGGCTAGCTACTAAACTTACTAAACCTTATGCTAAACAAGTTCCTTTAAAGTGATTCAAATGTGGGGAAAGAAGCCATCATTCTAATGATGTTTGAGGCAGAAGTTTGATAACAAAGTGGAGTAAGTAGCTAGAGATGTTGAGGAAGAGGAGTGTAGACTAGATGGGGAAGATTGTGAATACCCTATAGGAGAGAATATGATTGTGCTGAATTTATTAGTAGATTAATAATTTCTAAGGAGTATAAATATTGACAATGATACTAATTGTTTCACACTAAAGGAATGGTACAAGAAAATCTTTATGAGCTGATCATTAACGACGGTGGCCAAAAGAATATCCTTAGTACATTGGTGGTCAAGGAACTAAAGTTATTGACTTAGTCTTAGCCTGAATCCTAATTATCATATAGATTATACCCATCAGTGATATATATGTCACGAAAAGGTACAAGGTACCATTTTCTATTGGTAAACAATCGAATGGAGATTATTGTGATGTTGTTGATATGTATATGCCAAATTTTATTTGGTAGAACATGATAATATAATATAGATGCATATCACTCAGGAAGGGAGAATTTTACCAATTTGTGAAGAATGGTGTGAAGTATAAGTTGGTACTTATAAGTGAAAAGAGAGTAAGGGAAGGGAACCTAATAGGACTAAGATGCCATTGTTAGAATTAGAAAATAATAGGGGAAGTTTTGTTAGTGAGATGAAAGATATAAGGGAGTTACACTTGTTAATAGTGAAAGGGGAAGAAGGGAGTAAAAAGAGAGAAGATGAGATTCTTTAAAAAATGCAACCAGAGAGAAGATGAGATTCTTTTAAAAATACCAATCTTAGAAGAATTTGGGGATGTAATACCTGATAAGTTTCCTAATAGATTACCTCTCGTAAGAGATTTCCAACATTACATTGATTTATTTCCTAGGGCTAGTTTAGCTAACTTACCTCATTAATGTATAAGTCCAACGGAAAATGAAATCTTGATGGAGAAAGTAGAGGAGTTGATTAGGAATCTTAGAGAGAGTATGAGCTCATGTATGTTATTTACACCTAAAAATAAATAATTTTATATCTTGTGAGAACCTTGAAGATGTCGGAACATTATTTAGTTAGGAAAGCATTTATTTTGTATACTAATTGTTAAGCTTTGAAGTATTTAGAAAGTTAAAGGCAATTGAGAATGAAGATGCATGGTAAGTGGTCAACTTTTATTAACAAGTTCCCATATGACTTGATGCATAAGAAGGAAAATAATCATATGGTTAATAGCGAATTAAGTAGAAAGGTGGCTATAGTGAAGATCTTAAGTATGGAGGTTGAGGGTCTTAAGTATTTGAAGAATTTATACAAGAGTGATGGAGATTTTAGAGAGATATGAGACTTATGTTCGTTGAAAAATTCTCATGATAATTTCCTTATACATGATGGGTTTTTGATGAAAGGAAATTAACTTTGTCTTCCAAGAATTTCACTCAAGGAGAAGGGGATTAAAGAATTGTGTGGGGGAGGCTTAGATAGTCACCTTGGTAGAGAAAAGGCTCTTGAAGAGGTGATAAAGAGAAACTATTGGCTAAAGATGAGAAAAGACATTATTACTATTATACAGAGGTACCAAGTTTGTCAAGCTTATAAAGAACATGCTTTAAATGCTAGTTTGAACATATTATTGTCAATTCCTAATGCTATTTAGAATGATTTTTCTATGGATTTCACATTAAGGCTTCTAATATCACAAAGAGCTATAGATTCTATTTTTGTGGTTGTGGATAAGTGTTTTATAATAACATAATTTATCTCTTGTAAGAAGATGGCAGATGCTATAGTGGCTGCCAAGATATTTTTAGAGAAGTGATACTACTCTATATTATTCCTAAATCCATTACTTATGATCATGACACTAAGTTTTTGAGTCACTTTCGGAGGACTTTATAGGATTATTTGATTCTTATCTTAAGTATAGTAGCATTGCAGACCTACAAGACAATGGCCAAGTGGAGGTAGTGAATGGGACTTTGAGTAATTTGATAAGGTGCATATATAGTGACAAACCAAAAAGTTAGAATTTCTTGATTGCATGAGACAAATTTTCCTACATCAATGTAGCCCATAGTGTCATTGGCTAATTGCTATTTTCTGTAGTTTACCCCAAAGTATCTAATCTAGTCTTGATATTGTTAACTTAAATAAATCTTTTAACGTTTCTCCTAGTGTTGCAAAGTTAGATGAAAAAGCATAATAGATTTAAGTAGTGGTAAAGAAAGTTAAAGAAAGAGCTAGTGAGAAGGTTAATCCATATATGAGAGCTTAAGTGTTTAATGTTGGAGATGAAGCTATGGTTTTCTTAAGCAAGAATCAAATTGATGGAGGACATTATAAACTAGAACAAAAGATGTATGGTTTGTTCATAATTAAAGGAAAAATCAAAGACAATGCATACGCTATTAAACTACCTTAATGGAAGGGTAATATAATGTTATTGATCTTTTATGTTACTTTTATGGTACAGAGCTTGAATAAGCTATGGTTGAGTTCTTTGAAGAGTAGGGGTGAATGATAAGACATTTGAATTCTTTGCCAGAATGGGATATTTACTAGGAAGCAGTCTTACCTTATCCAACATTCCTCTCTACATTCATTTCTCTTTAGGCAGGACGGTATATTGACCAATACATGATATACCAATGGCATTATGAGTTATATTGTTATAGGCAAATTCAAATTGTGCAATCAAGAAATAAAATTTTTTTAGTTTTTCAGGCACATACATCTTATTAAATTATCCAAGGTCTGTTTCACTAACTCTATTTGGCCATCTAAGTTTGGGTGTTTAGTGCTTCTATATTTAAGAGAAGAATCAAATAACCCTAATATAGTTCTCCAAAAGTGACCCAAAATTTTGGTGTCACAATCAAAAGTGATGGATTTAGGAACATCATGGAGTCACAACACTTGTTTAAAGAAAACCTTGGCAACAGCTATAGCATCTGTCACCTTCTTACAAGGGATAAATTGTGTCATTTTAGAAAACTTTTTCACAACTACAAAGATAGAATCTATACCTCTTTGCATTCTTGGAAGCCTCAATATGAAAATTATGGACAAATCCTACCAAATAGCATTAAGAAATGACACTGATATGTATGAACTAGCAGTTGAAGCATGTCTCTTATAAACATGACAAATTTGGCACCTCTCCACAATAGTAACAATGTCTCTCCTCTTCTTTGGCCAATAATATCTCTTTCTCACCTCTAACAGTCTTGTCTTTACTTAGGTGAGCAACTAAGCCTTCCTCGTGCAATTTTGTAATCACCTTCTCCCTATGTGAGTTCTTTAAAGACAAAGTTAATTTCCTTCATAAAAATCCCATCATATACGAGGAAATCATCATAAGGCTTTTTCACCAAAAATAAATCCCACATTTCTCCAAAATCTCCATTACTCTCATATAACTCCTTTAAATACTCAAGACCCTCGAACTTCATAATCAAAATCTTCAATATAGCTACCCTTTTACTTGATGCATTTCCAACCACATCAATTTCCTTTCTTGTGCATTAATTTGTATAGGGACTTGTTTATAAAAAATCACCATATACACTACAAGAAAATGAAGGAATAGCGGCGGAAATATTCCGACGGAAACAATTCCGTCAGAGAATAGCGACGGTAATACCGTTTCCGTCGCTAAAATGAATACAATACCGACGGAAAATATCATCCGTCGGTATAGAATTTTCTCCCTAATTT
>JAOSBN010000178.1:40468515-40488679 GCA_027563595.1 Erythroxylum suave | reverse complement strand
TTTATTACAACTTTTTATGCTTTTACAATTTTACCCTTCCTTATTCAAGTATTTCCATAACTACCCTTCTCTTTATTGTCTTCATCTTCTTTTAATTCTCACACCCACACATACACGACTCCTTCTCCATTTTGTCTTATTCATTTAAGACAACCTACTTGATTTTACCAATTTACCCCTTCTTTATTAGAAAATTCCTATTAACTCCTTCACTTAATTTTATTTACTTCTTTTAATCCATATCACCATATAAAATTTAAAATATGCCTTATTAGACTCCGAAAATTCTTAATTCATAAATTCTAATTTATTTTCATGCTAGATAAGTTAATAAAATAAAGAAAATAAAATAAAATAAAAATATAAAGTCCTAAAAAAATATGGGATCCAAAATTGCAAGTCCGTAGTAAGGACTTTAATGAGTGAGATAATGGCCAAGAAGTTTCACTAGTCATAACCAATTCATGACCATATAGCTCATAAGTCAAACTTAGCTACAAAGTTGAAATCTATGGTTATAGATGTGAGTGAGTCTTTTCTGGTACAGTTTATTATCAACTCACTTCTTTTAGAGTTTGCCTAGTTCCAAGTGAATTATAACACTATTAAAGAAAAATGTAACCTTCAAGAAATTAAGGCCAAGTTGGTTCAGGAGAAAGGGAGATTGAAGAAAATGAAGGAGCACTTCATTCATCTCATATTTCATCCAGAAGCTAGTAGCAATAAGCACAAATCAGGAAAGAAAAGTAAAGATAAGGACAAAGCTCTCAATAAAGTTAATAAGGGCTGAATCCATAAAGATAAGAGGTTCTACTTCTGTAAGAAGCCTGGTCACTTCAAGAAGAATTGCCTTAAAAGAAAGGCTAGGTTTGAAAAGAAAGGTACATACAACGCCTCAGTATGTTTTGAATCAAATCTTATTGAAGTGCCTAATAATACCTGGTGGTTAGAGTCTGGTGTAACTACTCATGTGTCACATGTTAAATAGGAATTCCTTTCAATCTAAACCATAAATAGAACAGAAAAGTCCTTATATATGGGGAATAGAATAAAAGCACGAATTGAGGGCATTGGGATGTACAGATTGATTTTGGATACTGGGTGTTACCTAGATCTAGAAAAGGGTCGTTATGTTCCTGAATGTGCTAAAAATTTATTTTCTGTTGCAAAGTTGGATGTTGTAGGATTTTAATCTAAGATTGAAAACTGTGTTCTTTTCATTGTAGAAACACAAGTACTATTATAGTTCTTGTACTTTAATTGATTGTTTATATCATTTCAATCTTGATGTTGATTTTGCTACATCTCTATTTCATATCAACCACATTACAGGAAGTAAACGTAGTGCACAAAATAAATGTTTTACTTTTTCGTGGTATAAAAGATTAGGTCATATATCTAAAGAAAGGGTATAGAGGATAGTGAAAAATGAAATCTTACCTCCATTGGATTTTGTTGAGTGAGATATATGAGTAGATTACATTAAAGGCAAGCAAACTAAACATATGTCAACGCATCCAGTCACAAGAAGTAATGAATTACTGGAATTAATACACACTGACATTTGTGGTCTTTTCGACATTCCTTTTTGGGGAGGCGAAAAATATTTCATTACCTTTATTGATGACTTCTCATGATATAGTAATATTTATCTACTGCATGAAAAATCTCAATCTGTAGACATCCTAGAGGTATTCGTTAATAAGGTAGAAAGGCAGTTATATAGAAAAGTAAAGATAGATCCGATAGAGGTGGCAAATATTTTGGAAAATTTGATGAAAGTTGACAATGTCCAGGTCCATTTGTAAAATTTCTTATAAGTTGAAGAATATGTGCGCAATACCACTTTCTACTTCTTACTCTTCCAAGTGACCAGATTCCCTCCAACGAGAGTAAAATATCCTGATGTGGACCTCCTGTCAACCGAATTTCCTGCCCAATTAGCATCTGTGTATGCTTCAATATCCAAGTATCTATGATTCTGAAACAGAACACCCCTACCTCAAGACCCTTTCAAATATCAAACAACTCTCAATGCAGCTTCCATATGATCAACCTGAGGACGGTGCATAAACTGACTCAACACCCCTACTGCATATGCAACATCCAGTCTTGTGTGAGACAGGTATATCAGCTTCCCCACCAGATGCTGATATCGCTCTCTATCTGTCAACTCTGCCTCATTGACTATCTTTAGACCATGGTTGACCACAATTGGTGTCTCTGCCGACTTACAGTCAATCAGTCTGGTCTCTGCTAACAAATCCAGGACATACTTACGCTGAAGATGAAAATTCCCTTCTTCGATCTGGGAACCTCGATCCCAAGAAAGTACTTGAGCCCTCTCAAGTCCTTCATCTCAAATTCTCTGAACAAATTCTCTCTAAGTAGTTCAATCTCCTCTGAATCATCTCCGGTGATAATCATGTCATCTACATAAATGATCAGACAAGTCACTCTGCCTCCTCTCCTCTTAATGAACAAAGTATGATCAGAATTACTCTGGTGATAACCATACTTCTTCGTCGCTACTATAAATCTGCCAAACCATGCTCTCAATGACTGCTTAAGGCCATACAATGCCATCTTCAACTTACACACTTCTCTGCGGTGGAAACCTTCTAAGAAGCCATGTAGAGGCTTCATGTACACTTCTTCCCTCAAATCCCCATAGAGAAATGCATTCTTTACATCAAACTGATGAAGCGGCCAACCCCGATTAGCTGCAACTGAAAACAACACACAAATGGTGTCAATCTTAGCAACTGGAGAAAAAGTCTTGGAGTAGTCTATCCCGTACATCTGAGGATAGCCCTTGGCAACCAATCTAGCCTTATACCGCTCAATGGACCCATCTGCCCTATGCTTAATTGTGAACACCCATCGACATCCAATGGGCTTCTTCCCAGATGGCAAGACACACTTTTCCCATGTTTCATTCTTTTCTAATGCTGCCATCTCAACTGCTATAGTATCGCGCCACTCCCTCTATTCCAATGCCTCCTGTACTGTTCTGGGATGTACCTCTGAATACACTGCTGCGAAAAAAGCCTTCGCTACTAGTGATAGGCTCTCCCTGGCCAGGTTAGCCATAGGATACTTGGACTGTTTAGGCTCATATTCTGGCTCATACTGCTTGGGAGGAACTCCCCTCGTACTCCTGGGTGGCAACACATACTTCTCAGGTTCTGCCCTGGATGCTGACTTCTCCTGTCTATCTGTGGTTTCTACATCTGCTCCACTAAAAGAAACATCATCAACAGTGTTACTATCCAGATCAGGAGTACTTACCTCAGGGATATCCATCGGGGATGCAGGCTCTGGTGAAGAGTTCTGTCCCACGGGGAGAGGCTTCTCGGTGGATCCACGTACTGACTCTGTTGGGACCAGATACAATCAGACTAGAAATCTAACTCAGTGGATCTGACTGAATCTCCCCCTGACCATTGGGTTGGGAGGAATAGAAGAATTTTGTTTCGAGGAAGTCACAGTCCATCGTCGTATAGAGACGGCGAGTGGACAGATGATAACACCTATAGCCTTTCTGTTGAATCCCATACCCCACAAATACACACTTAACTGAGCAGGCATCAAACTTGGTCCGTTCTATCTTAGGAATGTGGACAAAGAAAGAACAGCCAAACACACAAGGTTGCAGTGTTAAGGCTGACAAAAATTTGACATGACTCCCAAGTTCTTGAAGTGGCGTATGAAGGTTCAGGATTTTTGTTGGAAGGCAATTTAGGAGGTAGACCGAGGTAGCAACAGCCTTTGGCTAGAAAAAGATAGGCACTTGTGACTCGAGCATCATTGCCCAGGTCATTTCGAGGATAAGACGATTTTTACATTCTGTAATCCAGTTTTGCTGAGGGGTGTGCGGACATGAAGTCTGATGTATGATGCCCTCATCCAAGAAAAACCGTTTGAGGGTAAAGTTAACATACTCCCCCCGTTATCAGACCAAAGAGTTTGGACTTTGGTATTAAACTGGAACTAACTATTTTGCAAAACTCAACAAATTTGGAAGCTACTTCAGATTTATGCTTTTAAAAAAAAACCCATGTCATGCGGGAACAATCATCAATAAATAAGACAAAATACTTAAAACCACTGTTTGACATGCTTGACCCAGACTGAGGGGCTGGTCCCCATTCATTGGAATGTATTAAAGAGAATACCGACTGGACTCTAGTATTTGATGGTCGATATGATTGTTTATGACTCTTGGCTAAGAAACATGTCTCACATGACAGAGATTTATTATGGGAAAACAAATTCGAAAACAAGACACAGAGATACCCTATTGATGGATGGCCTAAGCGTCGATGCCATAACCACTGTTGCCTTTCAACGGTTCTATGAGCCAGCATAGCAGTTTTGTGTTGAGCTATCTCATACACGTAGTATAACCCTCCACATTTAGTGCCACGCCCAATCACCTTCCTCGACTGAATATCCTATAAAAGGCAAAAAGATGAAAACATCAGCACCACACAATTCAACTCTTTGGAAACATGACTGATAGAAAGCAATTTGCATGACAGGCTAGGCACATATAAACAATTTTTTAGTCATAGAGATGGGGAAAGTTCGATAGTTCTAGCCCCAGACACTGGGGATAAACCACCATTGGCACTTTGAATGGATGTCTTAGTGGGAACCGAAGATGTGACCAAATTCCGATGGTCATATGTCATCGTGTCTGTGGCTCCACAGTCAAAGAGCCACTGGTTAATTGCAGAATTTTCATGAATTTGAGGACTAAATTGACAATTTTCAAAACTACATGAGCCATTTTGCAATTTCTGAAAAAAAATTTGAGGTCATTCTGGTATTCAACGAAACTTGCGGGGTCAATCTATAGTTTTTGGAAGGTTTCGAGGTCAATATGACTTTTCTTGCAACTGATGGGGAATAAACTGGAACTTCCAGGGCCATTTGAATTAGATTTAAACATAAGGGTTCTGGATGCAAAATTCCATAATTAAAACCCTTTATATCATTTTTACCTCCCCATTTTGACGAAGTAGCTGCCGCAACAAACCCTCCTTCTCTTTCTCTGTTTTGTGCCTCCCTATCATTGTTTGTGGTTTCTTCGGTAGCTGTTGCCTGTCCTCCTACTGTCGTTGTCACTGTGCCAATGGGAGGTCCTCCTTGGTGCTGACTACGGCATCCTTCGGGGAATCTAATAATTTGGAAACACTCTTCGCAACTATGTTGCATTTTTCCACAATATGGACACTTGATTTTGTTCCTATCAAAGTTGCCGCCGCGCTGTGATGCTCTCGTTGGAGTAGATCGTTCTGGTGCTGAGCGCGGCTTGGTGGCTAGCCCCTGTCCGGTTCCATTTGTGGGATGCCCTATTGCAATTTCTGATTTGGGTTTCACCGATAAACCGACGCCGATTCCTGAGGTCCTTTATGAAGGGTCGCTAGTTCGCCTCTCAGAGTCCCCATGACCATTCGCCTGTCGTGTTCTTTTCAGATAGTGGCATAGGCCACCTCGACTGCAGGTAAAGGAGAGGTTTTGAGTAAATCCCTTTTGTCACTGTCAAATTCCTCATTGACTCCTTATAGAAACTGATACAATTTGTTCTCTGATCTGAGCCAATTGAACATTTCAATATCCTCTGTGTGCTGCATCGGATTAGGTTGACAAAATTTGATTTCTCTCCAAAGCTTTTGGAGTTTACTGTAAAAACTTTCTAGGGAATCTCCACCCTGTTTGATACTGTTGGCTCTGACTGTTAAATCGAATAGTTACACCCCACTGTTCCTTGATTGTATGTTGTACGCAGACCCTCCCACATATCTCTGGCATTTGGGTATTCTACGTAATTTGAGACTAGGTCCAGCTCCATATTTTCCAGTAACCATGAGCAGACGTTCATGGCTGACTGCTCCCACTGTGGGTACTTTGGATCTTCGGATGCTGGCGCTACTAGTACACCGGTGATGTGCTGTAGCTTACCCCTGCCGCCTATGGCCATTCTCATCAGGCGTGACCACTGGGAGTAATTATACTGGTTTAATTTTACTGCAAGATTGACTGTTGGGACTGATATTGACTATGTGTTATTGTTGGACTGTGGTAGATTCTATAGGATTTTGACCAATTGATCAGCCAGAGAATCACCGTGTGACTCCTCTATTTGACCAGTCTGACTGACGCTCTCATCGTGGGCCATGGTTTGGCAGATGATGATGGCTGTCTAGATTCCAACTAATACCAAGAAAGCTTGAAGGAAAGAACACATTATTTGGGGAATTTTCTGATGTAATTTCACCGTATTGTCTTGTAATTGTATATACAACGTACACTATTTATATAGACTAAAGATAGGCTAGGAGATAGGCATAGAGCTATACAAGGAAACAATCACTGTAATTATCAAATCCCTAAGATTGGGGGATTTGATATTATCTCTTATTCTAACATCTGTCACCTTGAACCACATAGAAACTTATTTTGAGAACGTATTAGATTACCAAGGTTCCAAAGAAAATTAGTCAAGAAAAACTAGATCAAGAGCTATACGAACCTTTGCTTCTAGAACCCGGGTTAAGCCCTTCGCAACTAGTTCCTCTAAATGTTGCAGCTCTTCAATGTTCAATTCTTGAAGCTCTTCTCCTCTCAGTTTCCTCTCATTGTTCCATCATCTTCCATAATTGTAAAGGTGACAACTGCTTCTATTGATTAAAAGATTACAATCATGCAGCTATACCCTAATTCACGAGTCTTTTCATATATTTCCTTGCTCAAATTGTTATCTGCAGCACTGTTAAGCTAAGAAAACAGAAGAATGGATTTAGCCATGGTATCAAAAACTCGATGTCTTTTCTTCTAAATTCAACATCAAGGTTGAGATGCAGAAGTGACACCAAATAGAAACCTAGTTCTTTCGAAGACAGGGGCTAAAATAGGGCTTGAAATCCTATCGTTAACAAGACTAGAGTTGGTAAAGCAGTCACTTGTCGTTCAAACTAATCAAAAAGTTATTATGTTCCTTCTCTATAAGCACTACGTGGTAAAAATAGAAAACTGAATTCATTTCCATAGGAAATAGAAAGGAAATGAATAGTATGCAAGTCTCAAAACTAGTGCTCCATGGCATCCAAATTAATGTACAGTGAAACATAGTAATTTATTTTCTTCCCAAGGTCATTAGTGAGATGAATCTTAACAATTCTGTCAGTGCTCAATGGAACTTAAATATCACCCTTATAGAAGAAGTAGCTTATCAGAATGAAAATTTAATAAGTCTTGCTTCCAATCCAGTAAATATCGAATAAATATCCAATCTCTGTTTCTCAACTCTTTTGTTAATTAATAAAAATTCATTTAGATACATAAGAAAGTTATTAAAAGAATATCACATGATGCAAATGACCATTACAACATGAGAAAGTTCAGAATGCAAATGATCTTAGCAAATGCTTCAAAATTGTTATTTAGTTGTTAGTGGTTTGGTAAATTCTTAGTCAAATGACATGTTTATTTTATGTTAAGTAGATAGTGATATACATAGACTGTTTACCCACTTCCTAGTTAGTTGTTTAGTCACTTCCTAGTTAATTACTAGTTTTTAGCTTAGTTGGTTTACTTTGGGTCTATTTAAGTGGTTAATCTATTATGTTATTTTACAATAATTTCATGCAGTATCCTTAATTATTTTTCTACATCATTTTTCCTTTCTTTTTTTTTTCAACATGGTATCAGAGTTCCAGTTATTCTTGAGCTTGTGTAGATTTAATAACAACATGACATCAAGCAATTCCTTTATTTTAGTTCCTATTTTCAATGAAGAAAATGACCACTCTTAGGCTGTCGAAATGAAGTCTTATTTGCAAGGTGTTAGTTTATGGGAGGTCATTGAAAGTGAGTTTGAGCCTACACCTCGTCCGCAAAATCCAACCCTAAACCAAATAAAGAAGAATGATCAAGAAAGGACAATTAACCCAAAAGCTCTATCTTGCCTCCATTGGGTCATAATAGAAGAAATTTTCATGAGTATAATAACAAGTGAATCTTGGGAAACTAAAAGAAGAATTTGAGGGCAGCACTACCCTCAAATTTAAGATGATTCCAAATTTGAATCTCAAAGGGAAATTTGAGATGTCAAAAAATGAAGAATTCTGACGGTGTCAAAGAATATGGGAGCGAGCTTATGTCCATTGTTAATCAAATCAAGTTACTTATTGAAGAAGTTCCTACTTAAAGGGTTGTAGACAAGTTTCTTATGACGCTTCTTGAAAGGTACAAGTTAAAAATTTCATCTCTTGATGTTACTAAAGATCTATCAAATATAACATTTGTAGAGTTACTAATAACTTTTCAAGTTATGGACCAGAGAAGAATAATGAGGGAAGGAGAAAATGGTGATAAGGTTGAAGGAGCATATATGGTCAAGAGTTCCTCGTCAAAAAGTGAAAATAAAATTCTCCAACGTGCAAATTGTAAGAAGTCTGGCCATGAAGAGAAAGATTGTTGGCACAAAGGAAAACTGCAGTACTTCAAGTGCAAGAGATTTGAACATTTACAAAAAAAATTGCAGATTTCAAAATTAAGAAAAAAAAACATGACACAAGTAGGACAAGAAGAAACTCTTTTTTAGAGTTGTTGAATAGAAGTGCACCATGGAGAGATGTGCTCCAATATCTATGAGTTGATGATAATGTGCATCAACAAATTTGAAGACGGTGATGAGAAGTACATTACATTGGGAGAGAAGTGCTCCATTCATGAAATTTTGAAGTAAGGGAAAGTCTTAGCTAATGCTTCAAAATTGTTAGTTGGTTGTTAGTGGGTTTCATAAATTCTTAGTCAAATGACACGTTTATTTTATGTTAAGTAGATAGTGAGCTATGTGAGCTGTTTACCCACTTCCTAATTAGTTATTTAGTCACTTCCTAGTTAGTTGCTTGTTTGTTGCTAAGTTGGTTTATTTTCGGTCCATTTAAGTAGCTAAACTATTGTGTTATTTTAATCTGATAGATACCAATTTCGTGCAGTATCCCTAATTATTCCTTTACTTCATTTTCGTTTATTTTTTTCCAACAAATGGACCAGGATTCGATACTCATATGATTTCAATTTAATAGTCACTTCATGAATGATTTAAGTAAATTATTGAATCTATGATCCTATAAGATTCATTTTTAACTTCAGATTGAACCTAATATTGTCGAACATAAGAATTTAACATTGACCTTATTTAAAAATATGATCTACCTGACATAGACATCAATCCTCTCATAGAAGCAAACAAAACGCACAAGGAGAAACATATTACCTGCAGTTCAAGAGATGGCTGAACAAACTTATCAAGGTTCTTTGACTGCAGATTGTAGCTTTCAATGACCTGCTTCACACTTTAATAACAATAGGTTGGCCATTATTCTTCTGATTATCTTCTACAATATGGCTTTATTTTTAAGAAAATAAGCTGCAAAGGAAGATGAATTCTAGGTATCTATCGCTACATACATTATATTACGTGCATTTTTTAGATATATTTCATGCAATTTTATTACAAAGATTATCCACGGTTCCACTAATAATTCAATATGTTTAGTAGCTTAACCTCTTCAGCCCGTGTACTTGCATTATGTTCTAAATTATTTTATGAATTTGATATAGTTCTTTGTTGAAACCTTGACTTACGTGATTCACTTCTATATTAGTTGTTAATATTACAGCCTTAATATCTATTAAATGGATGATAAATTAAAGCCTTGATTTTAAATCGATTGTGAGATTGAATAAGTTTTATTGAATTCAATTGTACATGAATATTTAATTATTTCTAATCTTCATTGATCTTATGATGGTTTTGGGTTGCATTGAATAGACCCATATATTTAATAATCCTAAAATAATCAACTGCTAATTAAAAGGGTAAATCCGTAGTTGTTTATTGATTTTAATAAGTGGCAATTGTCATAATTTTATTTCCTTGTTAAGAACTTTAATATATGTCATGGAATTAATTAATCTGATTACAATAAACCATCTGTTGAGTTTGTTAGTTAGAATTGGGTCTTTCTAGATTTTAAGGCTATCAAAACACTAAATCCTACGAGCTATCTTTGGGCTTGTTTTTCAATTAAGGAGTAATTATTCAATTTGTTTGTGATTTCAATTAAGGAGTCATAATTCCTTTCATTTTAATTTGAAATATTTAATAAAAATAAGAATAATTCATTTTAAAAATTGTTAAAATTAATCTATTTATTTATCCTTATTTTTGTTTTATGATTTCAAATATATATCTTAAGTATGCCTGAACCTAGACCAGTGGATATGCTTTAACCTCGGTAATCTGAAGCAACTGCAACGTTTCGATTGGACCACTACCTTCGGTACCTCCTGCTGGTATTTTTGGCAATGGCATAATAAATGCATTTTTTAGGTAGATTTTCACTGGCCTGATAATGGCGCGGTGCTGATACTTCAATTTGTTGGATGGATTGAGCAGTCGAGGGACGTCCTAGGTAAAATTTACCCAAATAGAGTCGCCCCAGTGGGTACCCTCATCGGATGGACCAAACCCCCAGATGGTTGGATCAAAGTGAATACCGATGGGGCAGTTCAATCTACCACTAGTATAGCCTTGACTAGAGGCCTTCTTCGAGATAGTAGGGGTCAGTGGTGTGGCGGTTTTCTCCTCAAACTGGAGACTGTTTCCCCCTTACAAGCAGAGCTTTGCGGAGCGTTGACTGGGTTACAACAGGCTTGGGCTTATGGATACCGTCGTGCAATTTTAGAGGGAGACTCTTTGGAAGTCATTAACATTCTCTCTTTGTCTAACATTATGTATTTTGCAGGTTCTCAGGTGGTACAGGAGCTAAGCGAGATTCTAAGACGCGGGTGGGACGTACAGTTGCAGCATATTTACCGAGAAGGCAATCGTAGTGCTGACAAACTGGCGCACATAGCAACAAGTGGCCCTGCAGGCCTTCCACTGTTATCAACTATACCTGTGCAGTGTATTCAACTCATCACTTAGGATAGCCAGGGCTCAGTATCAGGTCGTAGCATGTGACTGCTTTGTTTTCCTTCCTTTGTATCAAAAAGAAAATAAGGATTAATTAATCATGTAATAAAAAGTATCGTTATATCGGTGTAAATTATAAGTTATCTAAGTTCTATCACTTCATTTCACTTTCATAACATATTATCATTTTATCATGATATAAATATTAATACTTTAAATGTGATAGAATTACATTCAGATAATTAAGTTTATTAGTAGCGTATTCATAATCCAATATTGTTGTTTAAAAAAGGTGACAGGTTCGAGTTACTAATTTCTTTGTAAAATTAAAAAAAAGTTATATATAATGGATGTCTCTCCTCCAACCCTCACAATTTCGGATATTAATCACAATCAATTTTAAATTGTAGTTGCAGAAAGAATTTTATAATCAACCTAATTTAAGAAAAGTAAATGAGGTGTCTTGATCAGGGTCTGCTGAGCTGCTGCTATTATTCCTTTCTTGATCACGGTCCGTTGAGCTGTTGCAATTGTTCATGGTAGAGTCTGATGATGGGCCTTGCTCAAGTGAACAGCAGGTTTGGCCCACTGATATAACCTGCCCAAATGAAGACGAACTCAGAAGTAAAGGTAACATGCAAAAAATAACTAACATACAATCTCTCAGCCTCACTTGATTTCTTAAAAGCTGATTCTGTTCCATGAGCTCGATTCGCTGCAAGAAAATATATAAAGAGAAGAAGGTGAGGAGTTAGAGAAATAGAAATCACGATTCTGGTCATTATAAGCTTAATTTCTTCTCAAATTATGTTTGCTATTGCATATGAAATTGCAGAAATGGCTTGCAAAGCGAAAAGTTAAGCCTATGACCTTCCTTTTCAAAGTGTTGATCTCATTTGCGATTCTGTCATCCTGAACCACATAGAACGTATTAGATTATTAAGGTTCCAAAGAAAATTAGTCAGGAAAAACTGGAGCCAAGCTGTACGAACCTTTGCTTCTAGAACACGGTTCAAGCCCTTCGCAACTAGTTCCTCTAAATGTTGCAGCTCTTCAATGTTCAATTCTTGAAGCTCTTCTCCTCTCAGTTTCCTCTCATTGTTCCATCATCTTCCATAATTGTAAAGGTGACAACTGCTTCTATTGATTAAAAGATTACAATCATGCAGCTATACCCTAATTCACGAGTCTTTTCATATATTTCCTTGCTCAAATTGTTATCTGCAGCACTGTTAAGCTAAGAAAACAGAAGAATGGATTTAGCCATGGGATCAAAAACTCGATGTCTTTTCTTCTAAGTTCAACATCAAGGTTGAGATGCAGATGTAACACCAAATAGAAACCTAATTCTTTCGAAGACGGGGGCTAAAATAGAGCTTGAAATCCCATCGTTAACAAGACTGGAGTTGGTAAAGCACTCACTTGACGTTCAAACCAATCAAAAAGTTATCATCTTCCTTCTCTATAAACACTACGTGGTAAAAATAGAAAACTGAATTCAATTGCATAGGAAATAGAAAGGAAATGAATAGTATGCAAGTCTTAGAGCTAGTGCTCCGTAGCATCCAAGTTAATGTGTGGTGAAACATAGTAATTTATTTTCTTCCCAACATCATCAGTGTGATGAACCTAACTATTCTGTCAGTGCTCATTAACTAACTATAACCCTTATAGAAGAAGTAGCTAAAATAATTAAGTATCAAATATCAGAGAGGTTCCGAGAAGAACTTATCAGAATGGAAATTCAGTACATCTTGCCTCCAGTCCGGTAAATATCCAATCTCTGCTTCTCAAATCTTTTGTTAATTAATAAATATTCGTTTAGCTAGATAAATGTAACTAAAAGAATATCAAATGATACAAGTGACCATTACAGCATCAGAAAGTTCAGTGTGCATGGACCAGGATTTGATACCTATATGATTTCAATTATAATGGTCACTTCATGAATGATTTAAGTAGATTCATTTCAGTGTGCATGGACCAGGATTTGATACATATATGATTTCAATCATAATGGTCACTTCATGAATGATTTAAATAAATTAATGAATCTACAGCCCTATGAGATTCATTTTTAACTTCAGGTTGAACCAATATTGTCGACCCAGGATTTTAACATTGGCATTGTTTTAAATTGTGATCTGCCTTACACAGTCAGCAATCCTCCCATTGAAGCAAACAGAAATTCACAGGGAGAAATATATTACCTGCAGTTCAAGAGATGGTTGAAAAATCTTATCAACGTTCTTTGACTGTAGATTGTACCTTTCAATAACCTGCTTCACACTTTAATAACAATAGGTTGGCGGTTATTCTTCTGATTATCTTCTACAATATGACTTTTTTTTCAAGAAAATAAGTTGAAAAGGAAGAAAATACGTTATATTACGTGCATTCTGTACATATACTTCATGCAATTTTATTACAAAGATTGCCCAAATTTCCACTAATACTTTAGTATGTTTAGCACTTTAACCTCTTCAGCCCGTGTACTTTCATCCTGTTTTAGATTTAGTTTATGAATCTGATATGAAAACCTAACCTACTTTGCGTGATTGACTTCTGTATTAGGTGTTAATATTACACCCCTAAAATCTATTGAAAAATTGATTCTATGGACCAATCATATAAGATAACGAGAACCAAAATCTCAAGCCTAGACAGGTTAGAGCTAGCAAATATGTTAGAGCTTTGGGTGTAATTGCTTGGTATCCAACTACAAGCTAATACTTATGACTGTACTTGCCTCTCTTGCTATTGTAAATGGTATACACATAAGTCAAAGCAAACAGATTATGAAGTCATAGTATTTACAATCACCTTTTAGGCTTTTAGAGCTTTGGGTGTTATTACTTGGTATTGTAAATGGTATACACATAAGTCAAAGCAAACAGATTATGAAGTCATAGTGTTTACAATCACGATCACCTGCAATTTAAGGGCTACAATCCCCAACTTCTAAGGATGATAAATTAGTGGTTGAAAAAGTAGACATTTTATTGAATCAGGACAAGAAAAACCTCAAAATTTAACCAATCACACTAATTCAATCCATGCAAATAATTTTAATAAAATACAACGGAGACAATTTAAAAATAAAACAAAAATATGTAAAAACTTTAGTTATTAGATGTAGCATTCAACTAGAACATACATCGCAACGTGGACCTTAACCAATCATTCCATTGACTAATTTTGGACCAACCTGGCTATATAAACATTGTTAAGTAATAATGAACCTTCTTAGTATGAGGTACAATCTGTGTTGCAGAAAAACAATGAGCTTGTATATTTAATATTTTAAAAAGAATTTTTAAGTCCCCTTTTTTTGTTTCTTTTATCAAACATTTTGTTTGCGTATTCTTCTATTGTTTAGAATTTAAGTTTCTTATATTATTTTAAAATGAACATATCTATATTTTTGTTTGTGTCTTCTTCTATCGTATATTTTGATTTTATACATGCAAAGAAACTTATAAGTATCATGTTAAAGTTACGAAGATAGGGAACATTGCAAATATCGCTTAGTATTCTGGTTAAATTGCAAACTAGTTTGCTCACTAGAATTGATGAGTTGCTGACTAGAACATGGTCTAATATGGATCCTAGCTAAAGAAGAACATGATCAAGCAGTATTCTTGGAGAGAACAGCAAATGAAAATGAGAATTATAATGGGTAAGAAAAGGCACCTCGAGCTTGAGTACTCAAAGAGCTTCCCAGTTGCCGAAAACACTATCAGAGCAATCTCAGCATCACAGAGCGTTGAGAGCTCAGAAGCCTTCTTGAAAAGCCCTCTTCTCCTCTTTGAAAATGTTACTTGCCTTGCTGTTATGTTCTCTATCTTCTTGATTTGGATTTTCTGCCTCGTCATTTTTCCCTATACAAAGTTACTATATGTATGAAAATTAAACTGGAATTTCATAGAGGAGGAACGAGAGATAGTATATTGGATTTGAGAATTTGCTGTGGATTGATCAATAAAACTAAAATGGATCTTTCTTAACAAGAATCAACCAAGGGAATGCTAATGATCGGTGACTCGGTGACATAAAACACGTGTGCTTGTGTGTTTTACCGTATATATAAGACTGCTTCTCCATAGAAGTATATATATATCTACTTTAAGGTGTGTAGAGATTGAAAGAGTGACGAATCGGATCAAGAAGAGTAAGCGATTCAACTACATATTTTGTCTAGAATCACAAGGATGAACTTGGCAAAACCAACCCAGAATCAATCTAGGTTTTCCCATGTCAAATTTTCTCAAGGAAGAAATCTAATTTATCTCAAACTTCCCACACAACATCTTTAACCTTTTAAAGAGAGAATAGGGAAAAAATGGTTACATTGTCTGAATATTAATAAACAGTTGAAACAAAACCAACAATGAAGATTACTGGATTTTGTCTGAGAAACTGAGAGCGGATCTAAGCCCCAAGGATTCGATAGATCAACCTGTCAACAATGAGAATCAAAGAGCTTCGAAACTATTTGATTCAAGGGAAGGTGAGAAACAAGTGCACCATAGAGAAACAGTTTACCTTTATCTGGAAGCTGCCTGAAATTTTCTGTTAACTTAATCAGAAAGTGATAAGAGTTCAATAAACGGATGAGGAAGACAAAAATAAATATACCAGTTAGCGAATATTACTGCAAAATAGAAATGCGGAAGAAATCCCCATCCATCATCATATAATAAAACTAGTACACATAACAAAGTACTGTATGAGAAGAGAAAATAAGGAGACTTGCTAAATCAAGCTAAGAATCTGAAGATGATTATGGAAAGAAAAGTGACCAAAAATAGAACATAAAAACCAGAATCTTGAAACCAACCTAGATAGAGAGAGACACTAAAAAGCAAAGAGCTGAAGTGGGTTAATAAAGTTGGAAGCTGAAGAGAGAATAATTAAGCGATATAGAACCTATCTCTGCTTACCAATCCAAGTTAAAGAAAATTACAAGGAGGACACCAGCACAGTCCACCTAGGTTTATCAACTCTTTTTACTTTGTTTCCTTTTTAAGATGCATTCTTTTCTTGGTGCTCATGGCACTTTCACACAGAGACCAGAAGAAAGTCGCTGACAATATTTAGACGAGAGATTTTAGAGACAGAGAGACAAGGAAAGACTTCTTACCTTAACCTAGTTGGATGGAAAACAAGGAAAGATTCCATTTATGGACTAAAAAAGGAGTGGCTCTGCGAGGTCTTTTCCCAATTTGTTTGAGTATTTATACTTGTGCAATAAGGTAAAAAAGGAAGGTAAAGCGGAGTTTTCATGTGCTTCTGGTCGGAGCTAGGCACAAACTAAGACAAGCCTGTTTATTTTTCAAGTCAAATACATAGTTTTATGTGTTTTGGTTTACACGGGAAAGTTGTTTCCGTACAAGAAGCCATCCTCACTCTGTGACGGATATTAACGCACGAGGTGTACCCTCGTACCATCATCTCCAACATGCGGTCAATCCTTCTATTATGTTCATGTACATGTTTGCAGCTAATTAGCTTCATCTTTTCTTTGTTCGGTTTGTGGGCTTTTCGTCCCAACGACAAATAGATATATCAATTTATAAAACAAGTTATTTTTGCATAATATAAATTTATTAGCTGAATACTAAGACTTAGGTTCGAATGAAATAGTTTTTTCCCCTGAATAATTTGAGTTTATTAATAACAGTAGCTTTATTTCTTGATAATATCTATTTAAATATCAGGAATGACGCAATCAAAAGTGATGGATTTAGAAACATTACCGAATCACAACACTTCTCTAATGAATACTTTGGCAACTGCTATAGCATCTGCCACCTTCTTACGAGGGATAAATTGTATCATTTTAGCAATTTTTTTCACAACCATAAAGATAGAATCTATACCTCTTTGTATTCTTGGAAGCCTCAATATGAAATTTAAAAACAACCCTCCCAAATAGTACAAGGAAATGACAATGATATATATAAACTAGGAGTTGAAGCATGTTCCTTATAAACATGACAAATTTGTATTAACATGACAAATTTGGCACCTCTCCATAATAGTAACAATGTCTCTCCTCATCTTTGGCTAATAATATCTCTTTCTCACCTCTTCAAGAGTCTTATCTCTACCAAGGTGACCAACTAAGCATTTCTCATACAATTTTGTAATCACCTTCTTCCTATGTGAAGTTCTTCGAAGACAAAGTTAATTTCCTTTTGTAAAAATCTCATCATATACATGGAAATCATCATAAGAATTTTTCACCAAAAGTAAATCCCATATTTCTCCAAAATCTCCATTACTCTCATATAACTCCTTCAAATACTCAAGACCCTCGACCTTCATATTCAAAATCTTGAATATAGCCACCCTTTTTCTTTATGCATTCGCAACCACATCATTTTCCCTTTCTTGTGCATTAATTTATATAGGGACTTGTCTATAAAAACATACCGTATATTATGCATATTCATTCTCAATTGCCTTTGACTTCTCAAATGCTTCAAAGATTGATGATTATAAAATAAATGCTTTCACAACTAAATAATGTTCCCATATCTTTATGGTAGATATTGGCATAATGTTAGGTCATCGCATCTCTCAAAATGGGATTGAGATTGAAAGGTGCCTGGAGCATTACACAACCTAAATGACAACTTTCGATAAACGTAGGTACCAAAAGGGCATGTAAAAATATTCTTGTCTTGGTCTGCGAGTGCAATCAACTCCCTGGAAGTAAATTAAAAAGCCATCCAATAAACAATAGTGAGATTTACCAAATATTCTTTCCAATATTTGATCAATGAAAGGAAATGAAAAATGATACTTCCTAGTTGCTTCGTTCAACTTCATATAGTCTATACACATTTTCCAAGAATTTTGAACTGTTGTTCGAATAAGTTCATTACTCTCAGTTCTCACTATTTTGATACTGCTCTTTTTCGGTACTACCTGTACCGGGCTTACCCACTCACTGTCTAATATGACATAAATGGTCCCCACACTCAATAGCTTAGATACCTCCTTCTTAACTACATCATGAATAAGAGGATTCGACCTCCTTAGTGGCTACTTAATTGACTTGGACCCATCAGCCAAAAGGATCTTGTGTGTGCAAACTAAGGGGTTGATCCCTAGTATATCCCCTAAAGACCAACATATAGCCCTCCTATACCTTTTCAATATAAAAACTAATCTCTCCTCTTCAAAACTACTCAGAGAATTGAAAATAATAACAGGCAATTTGCAATCATCAACAAGAAAGACATATTTCAAGTTAGGGAGAAGGAGTTTCAATTATAAATTAGGGGGTGGCACAATAGAAGGAACCAACGTTGGTATATCAAGTGCATTCAATGTGAGTGGTGTTTCCATGTGGCTTGGGGAAGAAGATATAAGTTCAGTGTGGTGTATATGTCCTCCACTTCCCAACTTAGTGCCACCATCAGATGACCTAGAAATAATAGAATTAGGGTCAGTCTGATTAATAGAAATAGAAAGTAAATCAAAAGTGAGAGTGGACTAGAAGAGGTTAGAGCAGTAGCAGGATCACTATTATCCTCTTCTAATATTCCAGCACCACTTGAAGGAAAAGCTACGTTTGTAGCTTATTTAACAGCTCCTTTATCATCAGTTCCTACAAAATCAAGAAACACACCTTCCTCAAGGCTATCAAGTGCAAAATCAGCAGTAATATCAGAATCAAAATAAGAGGGTGCATCAAAATCATACGGCATTGAAAGCCAGCTATCTATCTTTAAATAATAGACACATGATACGCCACCCTCATATGCACAAAAATCAGAAGAATAGGAGAAGGATAAACAAGTAAGTGCATCATCATGATTCACAACCATGTCATACCAGTCAGACTTATGCACATCAGTCTCATGCAAGTCATCCACATTATTATCATGACGTTCAATCAAATTAATACCCAAGTAAGAACAATCTTCATAACCATGGCTCATAACTTCTGAAAGATTAAATTGCATTTCTTGATCCCCAATTCCCATAGTGATAAGACCCTTCTTTATGTTAATTATAGTCTCAGCAGTCAAAAGGAATGGCCTACCTAGAATCAAGGTACTCTTAGTAGGGAGGTCATTAGTCATATATAGGACATAAAAGTTAGCTGGGGAAACAAGACCTTTGAGTTGCACAAGGATATCCTAAAGAATGCCTTTAAGGTATCTCACCGTCCTATCAGCTAGACTAAGCACTACACCAGTGTCCTTCAAAGCTTGAATACCCAAGGTCTTATAAACAGAGGTCGGTATGACATTAATTGTTGCACCTAAATCAAGTAGAGCATAAGAAATAGTAATTCAACATATGGTATATAGATTAGTGTAAGAACCTGAGTCTTTGTATTAATGGGCAATTGTGGCTTAAAAAAGGCACTAACACTCAACCCCAATTGGATTCTCTCACTATGCCTATACTTTCTTTTATTTGTCCATAGGTCTTTCAAGAATTTAGTACACTTAGGCATCTTTTTAATCAACTCAAGCAATGACACATTTACCTCAAGTTTGCTAAATATTTCAAACAATTCATCATTATCTTTCTTGCCAACAATCTTTTTACTAACCAAGTAAGAGAATTTGGAAAAGACAAGTCACGAATGTTTGCCTCATCACCTTTGGAGTCAGAAGGTGATGCTTTCTCCATTGGTCTCTTTATGATAGTTGTTGTTGCCTCTTCATCATTTTACACCACTGGTTGTTTCCGAGACTTCTCTAAGAGCTTCTTTTCTTGTAGGCTTTTAGATTAAATAGAAGCTTTTTTCTTAGCTTAGGAAATTTCTTGAGGAGTGTTAGCAGGAGGGGTTTCAACTTCTATTTCCTCATTAATCGATTCTTCTTCCTCTTCATTCGTTTTGAATTTCACTTTCTTAGCACCAATTCCCTTACCACTTTTTAGTGTGATTGCATTTAAAGATTTGAGATTTATCACTGTGTTGGAGGGTATAGAACCACTACTCTTCACTTTTTTTCACTCAAGTTATTAAAGATTTGAGTAACAAAAGTGTTCAAGTTCTCATGCTTAGTATTTATTTGCTCCATTTTAGAGAACATATTTTGTAGATATGTGTTGGATCCTGTTTTTAGGATTTTTATATTTTTATTTTATTTTCTTTATTTTATTAAATTATCAAGCATAAAAATAAATTAGAATTTA
>JAOSBN010000178.1:40438987-40460919 GCA_027563595.1 Erythroxylum suave | reverse complement strand
GCAGAAGTTATGACCCTTATAAGATAGTAGTATTGGTGTACATTTTTGCATAATTGGTGTATAATTTTGACTGAAATAGTAACCTTACTTAAATTATTAAACTGTATCGATATAGGCTAAATTGGACAAAATTGTCTTCATAAAAGTTGTAGATCTTGTTCTTAACTTTCCAATGATATATAGTTTGTAATTTTTGGACTTCTGGATTGAAAGTTATGTTGTTTAGAAGTAAGGATGATTGATTGGGGGAAGTCGCGATTGTGACACAGTGCGATCGCGACAGTCCCGAATTTCCACCTAATCGCAGTCGTGACAGAGCGCAATCATGATAGGATCAGACAAATTGCGATTGCGACGGAGCGCCTAATATTCGTGCATGGATTCATTATCTCATTGCGATTGCGACAAACAACACCAATATTCGTGCATGGATTCATTATCTCATTGCACCACACTAGTTATCTCTTTTTTGAGCCATGAAGTTTTAGAAGCAGGAAAATATTCATCCAAGAATGCTCCCTTCAACTAATCCCAGGTTAGTGTGGTGAAATGCTTAGAGTAGTGTGTAAAGCCACTCCTTGGCCTTTCCTTCTAAAGTGAAGTGGAATGCTCTCCTCAATACATCTTCAATATTTGTTGTGGGTAGTTTCATGGAAGAACATACCATATACATAGTCTTTAAATGCTTGTGTGGATCATCACCTATAAAGTCATGGAATCTAGGCAAGGAAGAAATTAATGCTACTTTAATTTTGAAGTTCACATCATCAGTATAAAAGTCATAAGGGTTATAATCAACATTGGAATTATTAATCTCCCTTATGCTTCTATTATCCTCACCATTATTCCCTAGGTTGTTCTCACCTTATCCGTTATTCCTATTAGGCCCATTATGTCCATTAGTACCATTAACACCATCTATGATTTCTTGCTCTAATTTAGAATCACTAACAGACAAGTGTTCACTAGAGGTAGCTCTCTCACTAAGTTCTTGTTCACTAGATGACAAACTTTACTCTTATAAAATATGCTCCTCCTCAACAAGAACTTGACTTCTACCCCCTATTCTCCTCTCTCTTATAATCTTTTTCACTAACCTCTCAAGTTCAATATTTACGGGAGTTAAAGGTAAAGCCCTATCACTCCTAGGCATAAAGGGAAAAATTGACTTGCACATCTGGATTCAAGTAAAAAAACAAAACCCAAGTTTGATGTCGTCTTGAGGTTACTTCAAAATTTAACCAAGGATTGCATATAGTGCAACCTTGGGTCATTCTATTTGAGGAGCAGAAAATGAAATTAATTTCCTAAGTAACTAAATGCAATGTAACCTAAACTATAGAATGGAGTTTGATTTGATTAACTACCACTAAATTTACAATAAATTAAAATAAACATAAAGGACTTGTTTTTGGTATTTTAAATTTGAAATGATTGATATGAGATGGTAGCAAGTGAATGGAATGAAAAACACAAATGATTAACAAAGATAAAAGTAACCCTCTAATTCGATAGCACAAGCAATCATCAATTAAACAGATATGTGAGTTAAAAACAATGAACCAAGAGTTATAATCGAGCTTTTAATCTAACAACCGAGCCACCTTAAATTGTCATAAAATGTTTTCCAAAGTCCCAACCTACTAACTGCCACTAGAATAGTAAAATAGAACTAAAGATACTAAAAACCAATGCTCAATTATTATTCAATAATTAATAAAACATAATTAAAGCTAGCAACTAATATAATGATCCAATAATTCAAGCCACCTTGAATAATCACCAAATATTCACTAAAATCTCAATACAAAGTCTTGACTTAAAAGAAAGCAATGAAATTAAGTTATATTCACCACAATATCAGTCGCTAAACAATAACTCAACCACAGAAATCTTTCAATACAAAGATATCTTCAACACAGCTCCACATAATTAAATAGTTATCCTAAGATCTAGGAATCACTAATAATTAAATGGGTATAAGACAAATGCAACTCAAACTCTTCTATGAAGACCCAAGCTCCAGTCATTGCCATTAAATCAGAGGATCAAGACAAACTAGCCATGGAAACCTATAACGATGCTATCAACAATGAACTCTAATAATCAACCATAGAATATGAGAATGATGGATTGGATTTGTGGGATATGAGAGGGAAAAAAACAAAAACTAAGTCTCCATAGGTAGAGAATACTGTTGACAAAGCCCTATTCTTTCTTTTCTCTTGTTTCTTCGTTCTGGTCTCTTTCCAGAACCCTCACACCACACCAATCCTTAGTTGTGTCTCCTTTTTCTTTAAAACCAATGCTTATTAAAACCCTCCTTTGTTTTTCTTTCTACTATGCACTGCATTTAATCTTTGCATAGGTCTCTATGCTGCGTGTTTTGCCTTAACTCTGTGTTTGTGTGTTTTGCTCCCACCAACGATAATATCTTGCTCCTTGCTTTCCAGTGCCTTTGGTCTCTTCTTTATTTCCCAACGTTGTCGTTTTTCTCCTTGCTTCCCAGTGTGCGTGTGTTTTGCTTCTTCTTTGGTTGCGCTTTGGTATGCTCCTCTTGGCTTGGTTATAGACCTACTTGCACGTTGTTTCAGTGTGCATTATTTTGGTTCCTCTCTAAACGTCTGTTGTTTTCCTCCTTCTAACATTTGTTGCATTTTGTTTGCTTCTTGCTCCAGCTGCTGCGTTTGTAGTTCATATGGCTTGCATTTTTGCTTCTCTTCTCCAGAAGCCACGTGTTTTGTTCATGTGGTGTTGTCATTTTTGCTTCTTTTCCATCTCTTATGCACTATAGTTTTGTTTGCTTCTTGCTCCAGCTGATTTTTAATGCACTATCGTTTTGCTTCTTAGCTTGTCCACTTGTGTTGCTTTTTAGCCCTCCTTTATCTTTTGAATTCAAATTTCTCTCAAATTCCCTACAATAAAATTACAAATAATATAGCATTAATTGTCCTAAAATCAATTAACAACAATTAAACCAAAATATGACAATTTTGCCCCTATAAACACAAATTAAATATAAGGCTCAATAATTCAAATAATAATCAAATAATGCAATAAAGACCAATTATACTGACAAAAACCAAATGATATGAAAAAATATATAAATAAATGAGTTTTTCGCCCATAATGCCATTAGCCGATTGCTATTTTTTGTGGTTTACCCCAAAGTATCTAATCTGCTCTTAATCTTGTTAAATATACTAAATCTTCTAACATCTCTCTTAGTGTTGCAAAGTTAGATAAAAAAGCATAAGAGATTTAAGTAGAGGTAAAACAAAAAAAAAAGGAAGATGAAAGAGCTAATGAGAAGGTTGATCCATATATGAGAGCTTAAGTGTTTGATGTTGGAGATAAAGCTATGGTTTTCTTAAGCAAGAGTCTAACTGTTGGAGATCATCATAAACTAAAGCAACAAAAGTATGGTTTGTTCATAAATAAAAGAAAAATCAATGACAATGCCTATGTTATTAAACTATGTTTACATATGGGTAATATAATGTTGTAAATCTTTTATATTACTTTCATGAAATCTTTTATATTACTTTCATGATCTAGAGATTGAATATGTTGTGGTTGAGTTCTTTGATAAGTGGCAATGAATGATGAGACATTTGAATTATTGTACAGAATGAGATATTCACTAGCAAGCAATCTTGCCTTATCCAACATTCCTCTCCACATTCCTTTCTTTTTAAGCAGGAAGGTATATTGACCAACACCTGATCATGGCTTATCCAACATTCTTATATGGATTTCTTTTAGATAGGACAAAATAGAATATTGACTAGTATGTGGTTACACCTTATCTACTTTGTGAGAGTTTTGAATAATTTCCTACTTTATTTTATTTGTTTCTTATTTCAAACTTTACTTAATCTATTTGGTTTCTTTCCTATTTTGTCTAGAAATTTTTCTAAAATAAATTAGAATTTCCTATTTATTTTGGAAGCTTTCTTAAGATAAATTAAAGTTTCCTATTTCTTTCAGAAGCCTTATTAAGATGAATTAGAGTTTTCTATTTTTTTTACTTCTTCCTGAGATAAATTAGAGTTTAAGTATATCTATTTAAACAACTTTTCAAAGAGATTAACCTAACTATCTACCAATAAAATGTATTTTCTCTTTAACAATTTTTATTCACAATGTTAGGATTTGAATTTTGTTTGTTTTCACTATGTCAAGTCATGTCCTAAAATTGGTTTGAGATTATCATATTTTATGACATTCTAATATACTTACTTTTTAATAGAGAATTTTTATAATCTTTTTTAAGTAATTTTATCATTAATTTTTATAATGAAATTCTTTTTTTAATCTTATTAGTGAAGAACGTAAATATGATATATCACATCAATATGATAATAACATGACATAAATATATAAATATTAGTATAAGTCCTACAAATATTATATATATGTGGCAGGTCATTATAATGTTAACATAATATTAGATGTCATGAATCAATTTATTTACACTGTTATATATATTATTAATAATTCTTCTTATTTTAATTTGAAATATTTGATAAAAACTATTAACAATAGGAAGAATTCATAAATAAAGAATTGTTAAAATTAATCTAGTTATCTATCTTTATTATTTTGGATGATTTCTGATATCATAAGTATGCTAAAAGTAACAATAAGGATCAATTAATCATATGACAATAAGTATTGCTATAATAGTGAGTGTAAATCATAAGTTAAGTTATCTAAATTTTATCACTGGTCTTTAATCACTTCATTTCACATTCACTGCAAATTTTATCAATTTATCATGATTTAAATATTAATAGATTAAATGTGATAGAAATACGTTTTTTTAAAGAATAATATTGGATTATGAATACACTACTAATAAACTTAATTATTTGAATGTAATATTTGAAAGTGATTATATTCCCTTAAGAGTGATTTTTATGAAAAGGGCAAGCCTTACTCCTTTATGACCAAAAGATCACAAGTTCGAGTAATAAAAATAGCCTATTTATAAAATACAAAAGAAAGGCTACGTACAATTGATGTCCCTCTCCCAACCCTTGCAAAGTGGGGAGCCTTGTGTACTGGGGTTGTTGTTATTATAGTAGTGATTTTTATGAAGGTAGATCTAATGTTAAAAAGTAAAAGATGTTAATTTCATTTTCATAACCTCATATTTCCCAATAACAATTTATGATTATATGTATTTAATAACATCTATAAGTTTATGATCATTTCATATTATAATTTACATCCACTAATATAATGTTATTTTTCCTGTTGTATGATTTATCGATATTTATTATTATTTTAAGTATACCTCTGATATTTGAAATCATACAAAATGATAAAAATAAGGAATAAGATTGATTTGATAATTTATTTCTAATCAAATAAGATGACTTCTTAATGATACACCTATGTTATTTTAGTAGGGCCTAAATTATTATGTGTGTCACTATATGTTAATGTATCTCATATATGGATGCTACATAATCACTCCCTTAATGTAACACGTAACATTTGTGTTTCCATTAACAAAATTGAATTAATTAAAAAATTATTAATTTTAAGAACGCAATTAAAAAATAGTAAAACTACTCTATTAAGAGGGTATTTGGTTCACCTGTTGGAATAAATAAGGAAAAAAATGGCGATTCTTTAGTAATAAAATAGACGAGTAATGAAATGAAATAAGTATTATTTAGTTTGGTTGTTTATTATTATTATTATTATTATTATTATTATTATTATTATTATTATTATCATCATCATCTTCTTCTTCTTAAATTTTTATTTTTATTTTTTGTTTTTGTTGTTGTTGTTGTTATTATTATTATTATTATAGCTATGTAATTATGTGGGTTCTTTAATGATGTTTTTATCTAACATGTCTTCAATTTTATTCTCAACCACTTGAAATAAACTTAGAATAGATAAAGATTGGGGAGTGATGGTTTACTTGTTCCCAATCTTAAAGAATAAATAAACCTTTGGAATATATATTATATATGTATATTTTCTTCAACCAAACAAGAGAATAACCTATTACCAAGAGAAATGGTTATTTCAGTCGACTATAATAAATTATATCATACTCTCAATTAGTTTTTTTTAAATGTTTTAGAACATCTATTACTTTGATTTTTTAAGAAAATCATTAATAACATTTTTTCTATTTCATTGAGGATAGTTATCAATTTTATTGTAAAATTATCTTGAATATTTTCATAATATGAAAACCTGTAAGTTGTTGTTTAACTAATAGAACTATTTGATAAAATTTAAATAATAACACAAATAAAAAATTTAAGAACTATTTTAATTTTCAAGTGAATTTTACGTTTCAATTTAGATTTTTTATTTAAAATAATTGTTGACAATTAATAGTTTAAATTTGACTTCAAATTAATTAACTTTAAAATTAAAGAATCTAACTCAATGTATTAAAATTTGCAATTGACAATAATTTTATTTAAATAATTATATGTCACACATGATTCAAATAAATATTGACCAAATATATATTTTAAGCTAATCTTTCCTAAAAAGTATATTCTTTAGCTTATGGGAGATTTCTCCAATGACTTCCTTTTACGTATTCAAAATTATAATTTTACTAAAATTTATTAAACGTAAGTTTGTATTGATTATCTATCATAGATTTTTCAACAACGAACAACTTGGCATTTATTATGGTCCGATAGTCCCCTATAAAAGATAGTGGGAATTAATGCATATAATGTAGCGTATCCATCTTTATTTCTCTTAGATTTAAGTTCGTGTTAATGCCTCTCAGCTAAACACAGCCTTGTTAGATTTATACTTGGGAGAAGGTTAGGTGATAGGGCCGACGAGGATGATAAAAG
Source organism: Erythroxylum suave (assembly GCA_027563595.1). NCBI lineage: Eukaryota > Viridiplantae > Streptophyta > Magnoliopsida > Malpighiales > Erythroxylaceae > Erythroxylum > Erythroxylum suave. The sequence goes on along the minus strand of JAOSBN010000178.1, from coordinate 40,454,068 downwards.
CCGACAATGCTCAAGGGTACATCAACGTTAGGGTTATCCTTATCAATATGTATGGCTAGGAAAACATACATACAGTGAATATTTTTTCTATGTATGGCTAGGAAAACATACATACAGTGAATATTTTTTCTGTTCACAACCTCGCTCGAGACTTGCTCACTCTGACTAGAGAGCTCGGTGCCGTAATTGCTTTGGCTTCTGTAAGTGCTGAAATTGATTAAACACTGATGAATTTGGGAGATCGGGCTACAGTGGAATATTTAGCGAGCTAGGTTTGTTTATAAACTGACTATTAATGATTCTTTTATACATCAACTATTGTAATATATTGTGTATATATAATAGGAACAAAAAAGCTTAAATTATTTCCCTCAAAGCTATAGTTTGGTGTACTTTAGTCTTTAAATTTTCATTTTTATCAATTTAACAGTTACAATTAGGAGTCGACGTCAGTCAAAGTTCCCGAGTAAAAGACTCAGAGTAGTTTCTGCTAAATTTGGTTGTCTGATCACTAAATAATTTTGAACCACTTGCACAGGAGCTTTTGGATATTAATCAGAATCAATTTTAAATTGTAGTTGCAGGGTAAAGACTTTTATAACCAACCAACCCTCATTTATGAAAAGTAAATGAGGTGTCTTGATCACGGTCTGCTGAGCTGTTGCTATTGTTCATGGTAGAGTCTCATGATTGGCCGTGCTCAAGCAAACAGCGGGTTTGGCCCACTGATAAATCGATAACCTGCCAAAATGAAGATGAACTCAAAAGTAACGGTAATATGCAAAAAATAACCGAGAGCATACAATTTCTCAGCCTCACTTAATTTCTTAAATGCCCATTCTGTTCCATGAGCTCGATTCGCTGCTAGAAAATATATAAAGAGAAGAAGGTGAAGAGTTAGAGAAATAGAAATCACGATTCCGGTGATTATAAGCTTAATTTCTTCTCTAATTATATTTGCTATTGCCTATGAAACTGCAGAAATGGCTGCAAAGCGAAAAATTAAGCCTATGACCTTTCTTTTCAAAATGCTGATCTCATTGTCACCCTGAAACACATAGAAACTTATTTTGAGAACGCATTAGATTATTAAGTTTCCAAAGAAAATTAGTCAAGAAAAACTGGAGCTAAGCTGTACGAACCTTTGCTTCTAGACTAGGGGTCAAGCCCTTTCGCAACTAGTTCCTCTAAATGTTGCAGCTCTTCAATGTTCAATTCTTGAAGTTCTTCTCCTCTCAGTTGCCTGTCATTGTTCCATCATCTACCAGAATTGTAAAGGTGACAACTGCTTCTATCGACTATAAGATTACAGTCATGCGGCTATACCTTAATTCACTGGTCTTTTCATATATTTCCTTGCTCAAATTGTTATCTGCAGCACTGTTAAGCTAAGAAAACAAAAGATTAGATTTGGCCATGGTATCAAAAACTCGATGTCTTTTCTTCTAAATTCAACATAAAGGTTGAGATGCAGATGTGACATCAAATAGAAACCTAATTCTTGAGAAGACCTGGGCTAAAATAGAGCTTGAAATCCCATGGTTAGCAAGACTAGAGTTGGTAAAGCTGTCACTTTTCGTTCAAACCAATCAAAAAGTTATTATCTTCCTTCTCTATAAACACTACGTGTTTAAAATAGAAAACTGAATTCATTTTGCATAGGAAATAGAAAGGAAATGAATAGTATGCAAGTCTTAAAGCTAGTGCTCCATAGCAGCCAAGTTAATGTACGGTGAAACATAGTAATTTATTTTTTTCCCAAGAAGGTCATCAGCGAGATGAATCTTAACAATTCTGTTAGTGCTTAATGGAACTTAAATATAACCTTTATAGAAGAAGTAGCTAAAATAAACAAGTGTCAAATATGGCAGAGGTTCCAAGAAGAGCTTATCAGAATGGAAATTCAATAAGTCTTGCTTCCAATCCAGTAAATATCCAATCTCAGCTTCTCAACTCTTTTGTTAATTAATAAATATTCGTTTAGCTACATAAGAAAGTAATTAAGAGAAATGACGCAAATGACCATTTCAGCATGAGAAAGTTCAGTGTAAATGGTCTTAGCAAATGCTTCAAAATTGTTATTTAGTTGTTAGTGGGTTTCATGAATTCTTAATCAAACGACATGTTTATTTTATGTGAAGTAGATAGTGATGTAAATGGACTGTTTACCCACTTCCTAGTTAGTTGTTTAGTCACCTCCTAGTTAGTTGCTTATTTTTAGCTCAGTTGGTTTACTTTGGATCTATTTAAGTAGCTAAACTATTATGTTATTTTAATGTGACAGACAATAATTTCATGCAGTATCCTTAATTATTCCTCTACTTAATTTTTCCTTTCTTTTCTTCCAACATGGTATCATAGTCCCATTTATTCTGGGCTTGTAAGGATTTAATAGCAATATGAAATCAAACAATTTATCTGTTTTAATTCCTATTTTCAATGGAGAAAATTACCACTCCTGGGCTATCAAAATAAAGTCTTATTTGCAAGGTATTAGTTTATGGGAGGACGTTGAAAGTGAGTTTGAGCCTATACCTCTTCCGCAAAATCCAACTCTAAGTCAAACAAAGAAGAATGATGAAGAAAGGACAATGAAACCAAAAGCTCTATCTTGCTCCATTGGGCCGTGACAGAAGGAATTTTCACAAAGTATAATGGCATGTGAATATCCTAAAAAAGCTTGGGGGAAAATAAAAGACGAATTTGAGGGCAACACTCAAATTTAAGATGATGCAAATTTTGAATCTCAAAATGAAATTTGAAATGTCAAATATGAAGAATTCTAAAGGTGTCAAAGAATATGGGAGCAAACTTATGTCCATTATCAATCAAACCAAGTTACTTATTGAAGAATTTCCTACTTAAATGTAGACAAGCTTATTGTGACGCTTTTCGAAAGGCACGAGTCAAAAATTTCATCTCTTGAAGTTACTAAAGATATATCAAATATAACCTTTGCAGAGTTACTAAACGTTATTCAAGTTGTGGCCAAAAAAATGGATAATGAGGGACGAAGAAGATGATGATAAGGTCAAAGGAGCATACATGTTCAAGAATTCCTCTTCAAAGGGCGAAAGTAAAATTCTCCACTGTACAAATTGTAAGAAATCTAGCCATGAAGAGAAAAATTGTTGACAAAAAAGAAGACTGCAATGCTACAAGTGCAAAAGATTTGGACATTTACAAAAAAAAAACTGCAAATTTCAAAATTAAGAAAAAGCAAACATGACACAGGTGGTAGAAGAAGAAACTCTTTTTTATAGTTGTTGGTTAGAAGTGCACCGTGAAAAGATGTGCTCTAATATCTATAAGTTGATGATACTGTGCATCAACAAATTTGAAGAAAATGATGAGAAGTATATTACATTAGGAGAGAAGTGCTCCATCCATGAAATTTTAAAGCAAAGGGGAGTGTTAGCAAATGCTTCAAATTGTTAGTTAGTTGTTAGTGGGTTTCATAAATTTTTAGTCAAATGGCACGCTTATTTTATTTTAAGTAGATAGCAATGTACGTGAGCTGTTACCCACTTCCTAGTTAGATATTTAGTGACTTTCTAGTTAGTTACTTGTTTTTAGCTTAGTTGGTTTATTTTGGGTCTAGTTAAGTAGCTAAACTATTGAGTTATTTTAGTGTAGCAGATACCAATTTCGTTCAATATCCTTAATTATTCTTCTAGTTCATTTTTCCTTTCTTTTTTCCCAACAAATGGACCAGGATTTGATAGTGATACAATTTCAATTTAATGGTCAACTCATGAATGATTTAAGTAAATTATTGAATCTATGACCCTATGAGATTCATTTTTAACTTCAGATTGAACCCAATATTGTTGAAGCCAAGAATTTAACATTGACCTTATTTAAAATATGATCTACTTGACATAGACAACAATCCTCTCGTAGAAGCAAACATAAATTCACAAGGAGAAACATATTACCTGCAGTAAAAGAGATGATTGAACAAACTTATCAAGGTTCTTTGACTGCATATTGTGCCTTTCAATAACCTGCTTCACACTTTAATAACAATAGGTTGTCCATTATTCTTTTGATTATCTTCTACAATATGCCTTTTTTTTTTCAAGAAAATAAGCTGAAAAGGACGATAAATTATAGGTATCTAACGCTACATACATTATATGTGCATTTTGTGGATATATAAATTATAGGTATCTATCGCTACATACATTATATTACGTGCATTTTGTAGATATACTTTATGCAATTTTATTACAAAGATTACCGACGCTTCCACTAATACTTCAATATGTTTAGTAGTTTAACCTCTTTAGTCCCATGTACCTACATTTTGTTTTAGAGTTAGTTTATGAATCCAATATGGTTCTTTGTTGAAACCCTAACCTATGTGATTCACTTTTATATTAGGTGTTAATATTACACCTCTAATATCTATTAAAAAGGTGATCCTATGGACCATTCATAAAAGATAAAGAGAACCAAAATCTCAAGCCTATCCAGCTTTGAGCTAGCAAATACGATTAAAATCTTAAACTTTTTTTGCATTGGTTTGTTGGGAAAATTAATAAATTAAATCCCACAAGCTAAATAAGCAAGAAAATAATACGCAAAATTTAACGTGGCTCACCCTCTAATTTAGGTTACGTCCACAAGCCAAATTCCGAACAAAACTTTCACTAATGAAACTAGCAAGCACAGAGAGTGAAAAGTAATACAACAAAATAGTGGCACTTGCACACAAGGTGTTTCTCAAATTTACTATCCCTAGGATAATATCTTCACTATTTTGTCACTCACCTTTTTAGGAAAAACGTTTCCTAAATATACCCAAAAATACTCTCTCACATAATACTTTTGAACACTCCCACATATACATATGCAATTACTTATTATGAAAGAGGGGGAGAGTCTTTATATCGACCCTCCAACGCCTCTTTGCCACCATTGCAAGTTGTTTGCATACAAGCTGTCCATTGTAACAACTTGCATGTAAGCAAGTTATTGTAAACAACTTGCCTGTAGCAAGCTGCTAGCTGTCACAATGGATAGCTTGCATGCAACTTGTTTACGTAAACAACTTACTTGATATTTTAAAAAAAATCGATGGCGGTACCATGAGTCATTACTGCCTTACATGGTTGCCCCTGAAATTGGAGTTTCACTGATAAAGCTTTAGGTTTAGGTTTATCGTAAACAAGTTGCTTGATATTTTAAAAAAAATCGATGGCGGTACCATGAGTCATTACTGCCTTACATGGTTGCCCCTGAAATTGGAGTTTCACTGATAAAGCTTTAGGTTTAGGTTTATTGCTCTAATTTTGGATCTACTTCATCACCTTTTAGGCTTTTAGAGCTTTGGGTGTTATTACTTGGTATCCAACTGCATGCTAGTACTTATGATTAGAATTGCATCTCTTGCTATTGTCAATGATATAAACATAGGTCAGAGCAAAGAGATTATGAAGTTATAGTGTTTGTAGCTACAATCACCTGCAATTTAAGGCCTACAATCCCCACTTCTGAGGATGATAAATTTGTGGTTGAAAAAGTAGACATTTTATTGAATCAGAACAAGAAAAACCTCAAATTTTAACCAATCACACTAATCAAATCTAAGCCAATAATTTTAATAAAACACAATAAAGACAATTTTAAAATCAAAAATTTTTAAAAAACTTATTTTTATAGCTAGTTATCAGATTTAGTATTCGACTAGAACATATATTGTAACGTGGACCTTAATTGAATGATTTCGGGCCAACCTGCCATGAATGGTCATGAAATGTTGGAATGAACAAAAGGATTTCTTAACATATATGCATATAACTGTTAATGCCCATAAAAGTATAAAAGATGATGTCTAGAGCTTATTTCTATTTTTTCATGTTTGTGTTACAGACTTCAGACATGATTGATCTTAGTTCTATCCGCAATTGTAGAATCCGGTAGTTATAAATTAGAGTAGGCTACAATATTATACGTAATGTCTATTCTGTATGTATCACATGAAACACTTTTTTCATCTTATAAATGATAGTATACTTATGAAATCAGTTAAATGCAAACACATCTGATGAATATTTTATGAGCATAAGCTAAACTGTAAGTTTTAATTTTAAAGTAAACAATTGCTTTTCTTGGCAAATTATACTCGCATCAACTAGTATAACTCACTCGAGTAAGCAAGAAATCACTTGGTAGAAAAGGATTCCTTGATTATATCTATTTCTTACGTAAAATCAATGGAAATTATAATAATCTCTCTCAACTACAACGTTGAACTGACACAAAGGCACTTGTAGCTATACTGACGTCCAAGATACTAGGAGCTACACTGACATCAAACACTGTACATTACCCTTGGTACATATATACGGTCTCTCTGACATAAGAAATTATATGAGATGCTTTTTCTTCTTTTCAAAATTTTGTTTGCTCTGAAAGAAACCAATTGATGAGTTGCTGACTAGAACCCGTACTAGGTTGATCAATGAAATCACCAATTATCACATGGTCTAATATGGATCCTAACTAAAGAAGGACGTGATCAATTAATTAATAATGAAAAGCATTATTACTGGAGAGAGAAGCAAATAAAAATGAGAATTATAATCGGTAAGAAAAGGAACCTTGAGCTTGAGTACTCAAAGAGCTTCCCAGTTGCAGAAAACACTGTCAGAGCAATCTCAGCATCACAGAGCGCAGAAGCCTTCTTGAAAAGCCCTCTTCTCCTACTTGAAAATGTTACTTGCGTTGCTTTTATGTTGTCTATCTTCTTGATTTGGATTTTCTGCCTTGTCTTTTCCCCTTACAAAGTTACCGTATGTATGAAAATTGAACTGGAATTTCATAGGGGAGGAACGGGAGATACTATATTGGATTTGAGAATTTGCTGTGGATTGATCAATAAAAACTAAAATGGGCCTTTCTTAACAAGAATCAACCAAGGGAATGCTAACGATCAGTGACTCGGTGACATAAAACAAGTGTGCTTGTGTTTTTTACCGCATATATATGTCCATTGAAGTATATATCTACTATAAGTTGGGTAGAGATTGAAAGAGTCATGAATCGGATCAAGAAGAGTAAGCGATTCAACTACATATTTTGTCCAGAATCACAAGGATGAACTTGGCAAAACCAACCCAGAATCAATCTAGGTTTTCCCATGTAAAATTTTCTTGAGGAAGAAATCTAATTTATGTCAAACTTCCCACACAACATCTTTAACCTTTTAAAGGAAGAGAGCATAGGGAAAAAAATGGTTAAATTGTCTGAATATTGAGAAACAGTTGAAAGAAACCAACAATGAAGATTACTTGATTTTGTCTGAGACTGAGAGCGGATCTGGCGCCAAGGATTCGATAGATCAAACTGTCAACAATGAGAATAGAAGAGCTTTGAAACTATTTGATTCAAGAGAAGGTGAGAAACAAGTGCACCATAGAGAAACAGTTTACCTTTATCCGGATGCTACATGAAATAAACGGATGAGTAGGACAAAAATAAAAATACCAGTTAGCGAATATTACTGCAAAATAGAAATGTAGAAGAAATCCCCATCAATAATCATATAATAAAACTAGTACACATAAAAAAGTACTGGATGAGAAGAGAAAATTAGGAGACTTGCTAAATCAAGCTGAGAATCTGAAGAGGATTATGGAAAGAAAAGTTACCCAAAATAGAAGATAAAAAACAGAATCTTGAAACCAACCCTAGATAGAGAGAAACACTAAAGAGCAAAGAGCTGAAGCGCGTTAATAAAGTTGGAAGCTGAAGAGAGAATAATTAAGCGATATAGAACCTATATTTGCTCACCAATCCAAGCTCAGGAAAATTACAACTAGGGCACCAGCACAGACCACCTAGGTTTGTCAACTCCTTTTACTCTGTTTCCTTTTAAGATGCCTTCCTTTTTTGGTGCTTATGGCACTTTCACACAGAGACCGGAAGAAAGTCAGCGACAATATTTTGACAAGAGATTTTAGAGACAGAGAGTCAAAGAAAGACTTCTTATCTTAACCTAGTTCGATGGAAAAGAAGGAAAGATTCCATTTATGAACAATAAAAGGAGTGGCTCTGTGAGGTCTTTTCACAATTTGTTTGAGTAGATATAAATGCGCAATAAGGTAAAGAGAGGAAGGTAAATTGGAGTTTTCAGGTGCTTCTGGGCGGAGCTAGGCACAAACTCAGACAAGCTTGTTTATAACACGTAGTTTTATGTGTTTTGGTTTACACGGAAAGTTATTTCCGTACAAGAAGCCACTCTCACCATGTGGACAGATATAAATGCACGAGTCGTACCCTCGTACCAATCATCTCCAATGTGCAGTCAATTCTTCTGCTATGTACATTTACATGTTTCCAGCTAATTAGCTTCATCTTTTCTTTTCTTCATTTTGTGGGTTTTTTGAAATGTTGCGGATGAGATTCGGTATCGAATTAAGTTCTGATACGACGTTGTATTGATACTAATTAATATTAGATATTATTTTGAGTAATTTTTTAAATTTATGAAATAATTCCTGAATATTTTTTAAATTTACAAAATAACTTATTGTCATATTATACACTTGTACACTGACTCTAAAACTCATAATAATCACAATTTTAATTTAATTTATAAAATTAATTTAATAATTATTAATAAATATAATTAAATTTTAATATATATTTTTAAAATATATATATTTCAAATAAATTTTGATTTAGTAGTTAAAAATATATATAATAAATATTAGTTTATAAATAATAATTTTTATATTATTTATTTTAAAAATAAGATATTTTTATTAATACTTTATTAATAAATATCATATAAAATGTTAAAAATAATTTATTTTTAACATTTATTTAATTTGTAATTATTATTAGTAATAAGAATATTTATTATTATTTAAAAACAAAAATTAAAAATCCACAATAATTATAAAAATTGAAATAAATAAAATAACTAATTAAAAAACTTTGAAAAAAAGGGGGGAAAGAGAGATAGGAGGGAGAGAGCGAGATTTTAAAAAATTTTGAAATTTTTGCAAAAAAATCCCCCAATTTTTTAAAATTTTTAGTATCGATAGATATTTAACCTATATTTTGAATACCGCCGATACCGACCAGTATTTAAATCTAATACCACAACTTATAGTTTCGTACCGGTTTTGGTCCGGTACGATATGTACCAATATTCATAACAGTAGCTTTTTGTCTCAACGACATTTAGACATATCAATATATATAACGGGTTAGTTTTGCGTAATATAACTTTATTAGGTGAATACTCGAACTTCGGGTCGTGTCAAATAGTTTTTTCCCCTTGAATGTAAGGATATGAATGAAACACTTTAGTTTTAATTATATCTATAAATAGTTATGACGTAGCAAAACAAGATAAATAAAAATAATTCTAATTTAAGAATTATAAGATAAAATTTTAAAAAGAAAATAAATTCCATTGACGAAGAATTATGTTAATCTATCTTCGAAGTTGTTTAAATAGTTTATAAACCCTAATTCAGCTTAGGAAAATTTATAATCAAAATAAAATACTCTAATTCATCTTAGAAATGCTTTTAAAAGAAACAAGAAACTCTAATTTATCTTAGAAAGATGTCTAAAAAAAATTGCAAACTCTAATTTATCTTAAGAAGATTTCTAGATAAAATAAGAAAGGAATCAAAGAGAATGAGTAAAATTTGAAATAGGAAACAAATAAAATAAAATAAGAAATTATTTAAAAATTCACAAAGAGGGATGTTAGATAAAACATGATCACATGCTAGTCAATATTTAGTTCTACCTAATTAAAAAGAAATTCATAGAAAAATGTTAGATAAGATGTGATCAATGTGCCACTCTATCTAAAGAGAAGAAAATGCAGAGATTAATATTAGATAAGGTGAGATCACGTGCTAGTAATATCTCATTCTATCTAAGAATTTACATACTTGATAATTGACTCTTACTTGTCAAAGAACTCGACTGTGAGTTATTGTCAATATATCTAAGCTTCGTATCATGAAAGTAAGGTGAAAGATTAGCAACACTGAAAGTTGGAGAGATATTGCCCATCGATAAAGGTGGCAACAATATAAGCATTATCATTAATTTTTCTTTTAATTTTGAATGAACCATAATTCTCTTGTTGTATTTTATAATGATCTCTCCAACCATTCGATTTTTGCTTAAGAAAACCATAACTTTATCTCCAACATGAAATGCTTTAGCTCTCCTGTACAGATCAACCTTAGCCCGGTACTTATTATTAGCTCTTTCAATCTTCTTTTTCACGTCTAGTTGAATCTCTTGTGCCTCTTTGGCTAACTTTGTAGCACTAGGAAAAACGTTAGAAGAGTTTGAATATTTAACAAGATCAAGAGCATGATGATTAAGTACTTTTATGTAACCAAAGAAAATGATAATCGACCAATGACACTATGAGTTATATTGTTGTAGGCAAATTCAGTTTGTGCAATCAAGAAATCTAAAATTTTCGGTTTGTCAGGCATATACATGTTACTAAATTATCCTAGGTCTATTTCACTAATTCTATTTGGCCATCTAAGTTTGGGTATTCAATGCTACTATATTTAGGAGAAGAATCAAATAACCATCATAAGGTTCTCCAAAAGTGACCCAAAATTTTGGTGTCATAATCAAAAGTTATAGATTTAGGAACATAATGGAGTCACAACATTTATCTAAAGAATACATCTGCCATCTTCTTATAAGGAATAAATTGAGTCATTTTAGAAAACTTTTTCACAACCACAAAGATAGAATCTATACCTCTTTACGTTCTTGGAAGCCACAATATGAAATTTATAGCCAAATCCTCTCAAATAGAATTGGGAATGGCAATGATATGTATAAACTAGCATTTGAAGCATGCCCTTTATAAATATGACAAATTTGGCAGCTCTCCACAATAGTAACTATGTCTCTCCTCATCTTTGGCCAATAATGTCTTTTTCTCACGTTTTCAAGATTTTTGTCCCTACAAAGGTGACCAACTATGCCTTCCTCATGCAATTCTACAATTACCTTCTCCTTATGTGAAGTTCTTCGAAGAAAAAGTTAATATCCTTTTGTAAAAAACCCATCATATATATGGAAATCATTGTAAGACTTTTTCACCAAAAATAAATCCCATATTTCTCCAAAATCTTCACTACTCTCCTATAACTCCTTCAAATACTCAAGACCCTTAACCTTTATATTCAAAATCTTCCACATAGGTACCCTTTTACTTGATGCATCAGCAACCACATTCTTTTCCCCTTCTTGTGTATTAATTTATATAGGGACTTGTCTATAAAAACTCACCATGTAGTATGCATATTCATTCTCAATTGCCTTTGACTTCCCAAATGCTTCAAAGTTTGATGATTATAAAATAAATGCTTCCCCAACTAAATAATATTCCCATATCTTCAAAGCTCTCATAAAAACATAAAATTCTTTAATGATGAGGCATTTAAATTCTTAGACATAATGGGATATTCAATAGCACATAATCTTACTTTATCCAATATTCCTCTTTGCATTTCTTTTTCTTTGGGCATAACAATACATTGACTAGCACATGATCACACCTTATCTAGTATTCTTCACCAGATTTCTCTCTAATTAGGTAGAATGAAATATTGAATATCACGTGATCATACCTTATCCAACATCCTTCTCTACAAAATTTTTAAATAATTTCCTACTTTATTTTTTTCTTATTTCAAACTTTACTTGATCTCTTTGATTCCTTTCTTAGATTTTCGAGAAGTCTGCTAAAATAAATTAAACTTTTCTATTTCTTTTAGAAGTCTTCTTAAGGAAAATTATAGTTTCCTAATTATTTTAGAAATCTTCCTAAGGTGAATTAAAGTTACCTATTTTTTTATAAATCTTCCTAAGATAAATTAGGTTTATATAAGCCTATTCAAACAACTTTTAACAGAGATTAATATAACTCTCCATCAATCAAATTTATCTTCTCTTTGAGAATTTTTATCCTACAATTTATTAATTGAAATTGTGTTTATTTGTTTTGTCATCGTGTTAGGTGGTGTCAAAGCTTTTGTCCTAATAATGACAAATAATATTAATGATGACATTCAAGGATTATTTGATGTTTAGAGAATAATCAAATAATACGTAACCATTATTCGTAATATGGAATGACAATTGACTACAATCATATGAAAACTATAGACATTAATAAGAGGTGACGATAACCAAAGATTTGGGGAAGTAGTTGACAGGAAAGTTACCTCTGCACGACCTCAAATTCCAGACCTTTAATGAGAGTTATCGATTCCAACGACAATGAAAAAAACCATCTCAAGAGGAGATCATCATAAACAAGGTAGGAGTGATCGTGAGTATAGAATAAAGTTAAATACATTCCATTCTTTAATGATGAACTTGATACATAAGCCTTTTTAAATTGGTTAGAAGAAGTAAAGTTCTTTTATGATACTGAAATTCCAAATGAGAGGAAAGAAAAGTTAACTACTTATCAATTTAAAAGAGGAGTTGTTATTTAATGGAATCAGTTGAAAGAGAATAGGTTAAAAGAAGGGCTTGATTTAGTGTGTATTTAGGCAAGGATGTCATAATTGTTGAGGAGACAAAATTTGACTCTAGATTATAAGCATTATTTGTTTGAAGCTTATTACAATTATGTTTAAGTGATTAAGACTATCTTTAAGTATACTACTGAGTTTCTGAGATTGGTAGCTCGAAATAATTTGACATAAAGCAAACTAAAAAAAGTTATTCAATATTTGAGAGGTTTGAATCCAACAATTCGGGATAAATTTTGATACAAAAGTCCTTAAATGTTTATGATGTAAAGAATTTAGCTATAAAGGCAAAGATGTTGATCGATAAGAGGTCACCAGATTATAGGATAATGAGGAATAATAAGAGAATGATAAGTGAGAAAGGAAAAGAAGTTGTTAACTCTACTCCCTTATACGATAATGGCATAAGGGGACATAACAATGGTAGAAATTCTAGCAATCAAGTTGTTGGACCCCGTTTCCGAAGCACAACATTCGGAGTCGTCATAAGACGTGAGCTTGTGTATTACCTTGAGAGTTATTTCCATGAACCCGTATTAGCCAACTTAGGCTCTTCTTCGTTATCATAACATCCCAAAATTTTCATAATCTTAACACTCCAGATACGACAATCCATTCTTATATTTGTATCCTCAACCGTCACACCTAAACAAAATCACTCATTTTTATCTCTTATTTGCATATCAAACTTAAGTACATTTCAATCTCCATTCAAGCCTAAATGTATCAGAAAAAAGCATTGGTGGGGTCCATAATTGCATATGTACATGATTTGGGACAATTAGCATAACTTCCACTATGGGTGTCAGATTATAGTCATTCAAGCATAGTTTCGAATAGTAATTCGTGTTCTACAACTTCTGTGAAGACCCCGAAGAGAGATTTTTACTATTTAGAGAGTCAAACTTTGCACATTTTTAAAACTGTCCCGAGAAGGTCCACCTAATAGACATAAAGTCCCTTCAAAAGGACATGAACTGGCTTGGGACATTAAGACACCCAAGAAGGTCCGCTTAGAGGACATCAAGTCCTTTTAACGGACAGTTACGGGTCAAATTCCACATTTCCAACTCTTTAAGCTACCTATGACCCATCTTATGCATATCTATCATTCCTAACTTATTTTCCTCATCATTTTCACTCCCATTTCAACTCAATATCATTTACAATTGATTCATAATCTATGTATGATCATCATCCCAAACACAATCATTCAACTTGTACACCCTATGCAGCGTTACTAACTTGTAACAATCATAACTTTCAAATCCGATCTCCAAAATTTACAAACTATATATCATTGGAAAGCTAAAAGAATGAACTAAAACTTTCCAGAAGACAACTTTGTCTAATTCTACCTATATCATTACAGTTTTTCCCCTGAAGTCAAAATATAGATTTCTACCCTTATGAAAAACTGGAAGTTTGCAATGTACAACATGGAAAGTCATGAGCATAACCATTCAACTACCAACTTTTCTTCATTAAACTCCCTAATCTCTACTCATTTGACTCATCTCTTACAACTAATTCTCATCATTCATAAAAAACCTTATCTTTCCCTTTTTCCATAATATCTCACTTATATATATATATATATATATCATCAATTCATGTTCAAAGTTTATCAACTCAATTGGACAACTTTTGCAAGTACATCTAATTTCAACTCACATCATCCATCCATAATCCATATTTCATTAACAACAAAATAAAAGTTTACAAAACTTTAATGGCATTCCAAGCCATATTACATCATCGATATCCAAAATTCAAAATACAAAAAAATACCAATCTCAATAATTCTCGAAATGCATCTAAAGTCTTGCTTTTACAAAATCTAACTTAATATACAGAAACATTGCAAAAAATAGAGTGATGCCTCCACTCTTGGTTACTCGATCTCATTTTCTTCACCTGAAGATGGGACGAAGAGGGGGTGAGCTTAAAAGATCATGGGTAACAAGCTTATAACCGAGAAACAAGCAAAAGCCATTGAAATATTTATTTCGATTTTAAAATTTCACATTGTAAGAATCCATGTAACAAATATTTCCCAAATTCACAACCTATCAGGAAATTCATAAACACCATGAGTCATGCATTCATCAAACTTGTCATAATCATAAACACATAAGCACATCAGAAATGGTTTGGGTAGTCCGTAACAGAACATACTAACACAATTCTATAAAATGGTCTTATGTAGCTGTGAATAGAACGTACTATCGCAATCCCACATAATGGTTTTGCGTAGTCGTGAACTTAAGGGAGTCCGTGAAGGAGCTCCATGCCACTAGCGGGCAGGTGGGAGAAGCCCTTAGACAAGTGCACTTGACTGACAGAACATACCCCCACAAACCCACATAACATGTAATTCATGACTTGAAAACAGATTGCCCAAATGGCAACATTTCGTAAACTTGTTTTTCATGAACATACAATTCTTTGAAAACCCTTTTCATTTAGCAATTCCAATTCATCAACAACATTCAAATACTAAGCATATAGTAAATTCTCAAAT
>JAOSBN010000178.1:40366834-40425507 GCA_027563595.1 Erythroxylum suave | reverse complement strand
AATGACAATATTGATAAATACAATAAATTTAATATTAATAAAATTAATAATAAGTAGAAGATTAATAATAATAATAATAAATTAAGTACAAATAACAAATTTAATAATAATAAGAATAATAATTACACACTTCAATTTCACACGTCAATTTACACTTCAATTTTACACTTCAATTTCTCAAATTCACATTTCAATTTCACACTTCAATTTCTCAAATTCATACTTCAATTTCTCAAATTCACAACAATTACAATACATTCCGTCGATAAATGACTGACACTGATCCAAACCCACCAACGGAAGAGTTTATGTCGATAAATGTCCGAAGCTATTTAATTACGAGAATGCTTCCTACAATTTTTACTGACGATAATAGCTTCGTCGTCGCTATATGTCTTCAGAGATTTTGCACGAAATTTCATCCCTCCAGTTTTACCAACAACAATTGTTTCCATCGCTATATATAAACATTGACAACGTATTTACCGACGGTAACTTGTATTCCGTTGGTAAATACCTACGGTTTTTGATTCGTCGGTAAATCTCCGACGCTAATTTATGTTTTTCTTGTAGTGAATAAAGGGCCTATAAACAACAGTATGGATTAACTAAAATAGTTTTATGTTAATCTTGACAGCCAATTTCTCCTTATGAAATCACACAAGTTTTAAATCTCATCCTACACAATTTTTTTTATTTGTTGTATAAAAATATAACTCTTGTGCCATATAATGGAATATTTTTCATTGAATCTCAACCTCTTTATGGTAGCTTCAATATTAAAAGAGAGAAGAAGTAAGAAAAGATACATATACCAAATCAAGCTTGTAAAAGTTACCACAAAAAGTTTCTTTTCTAATCAAAATAGATTCATAGCACAAAGTTACCTTTCTTGTTTCGCTCTAAGCGTCTTACAATCTTCCTTTTGTGCCTCAACTTATGGTAGTAATTGTATTCGTGAGAGCATTAGAAGCTAAGGTCACTCCTTATTCATTTCCTCTATTGAATTTATTTTGTTTCTTGAAAGGCCTATAGTTATTAATATTCTTTGATAGAGGCTTCCTTTTTTGACTATTAGTGTTTTGATATATAACCATTACCACACTTCTTTCTTTTACTTTCTTCATGTCATCCTCCTTAACAATATGATAGTCATTCCTTCTATGGTCCATTGCTTTTTCAAAGCATTATAACTGGACCAACTAAAGTCAAACTAAGACAAGGGAGTCTTTATGATGAACCACACAATGTAGTCTTCATTAAGTTCCATATCGATTGCCTTAATCTTATTACAGCAAACCACAATCTTGTTGATATGATCTCCAATCCTATCAGCACAGTCATAAAATAGTGGAATGAGGTGTTCTTAAGAGCTTATTATTATCATTGTTAAAGAACCTTTCGTTTTTATTTTTGATGACTTTGGTATATTCCTTAGCATTCTCAATCTTTTGAATACTATCAGGAGTAGAGTCCTCCATGTGATACCTCATGATTATCAAATAACACCAATTTGAGTACTTATAGTCATCATAAAACTTCTAATCATTAACAAAAGTCCCAAAAATGGGTTTAGCATGCGAGTCCTCTCTTAAGGTTAAGTATAATTTCATGATCATTAGATTCATCATGAGAGATTCAACATATTGTTTATTAAGTTTCAAAATAGGAAAGAATTAAAGATTATTTAAAGTTGAATGAAAACTATAATAGCAATAATAATATACATAGAAATGATAAAATAGCTTGAGCCCAATTTAACCCGATTCATCTCGATCCAAAGTCAATGAACTTAGTGTAAATTGACTGATTTTCAAGCTAAATTCAAAATTTTACTTATAACATTCTTTGAACTTCGGTGCAGGATCAATCTTAGGCTAAACAACCCATCTTGACCTAAAGCCTAAAGGCTAACTATATTAAAAATGATATTACTTTATTTTTAAACCAAATTACATTCTTTAATAATAACGCATATTTAAGATAAGGGGTCCAAAGACCAACTAAGTAAAGTTAAGCCCAAAAGCTCAATCCTTTTAATGGATTTTAATTTAAGTAATGGCCCAAATGCTTTATTTATAAAAGCAAATTCCTCCTCCTTGTCTTTTCACTTTTATTATGGAGATTGGGAAATGAGATCTAAGATGCTCATTTATATTCTTATATTGTAAGTATGGAGATTGGGAAATGAGATCTAAGATGCTCATTTATATTCTTATATTGTAAGTGAACAGATAAGAAGGAGAAATTTGATTTTATAAATTGAGCATTTTGGTCTTTGCCTAAACTACAAAACCTCCAAAGAGTTGGCTTCTGGGCTTGATTTACTCTAATTAGGCTATAGAATATGTAATATATTTTTAAAATGGTTAGACTTTTGGGGTTAGTGAGTTTAGACCATTTAATATTTTTTTAAGGTTGGGCTTTTGATGTAACTCAATCAGTTAAGCTTAACTCAGCATAAATGGGTCTAATTAAAGCCTAATTAGGCCTTAGCATCCCGATTGGGCTCACAATTTAAAATTTTTTTCACTATTTCTAAATCTTGGCCCACCTGTTACTAATTAATGCCCCTAGAAAATGATATATTGTTATGCCTATCTTAAATCCAAAAAAAACACATTTATGATCCAACTTCAACCTTCGCCTCTAACCTAGGAAAAACTCGTCCTCCAAAAAACCTTGTCGAGGACTTAGATATATTATTTTCCTTTTTAAATTCTAAGGGTTATATGGCATTAATTTTGACAAAAACAATTGAAAGTAAGTTCGAAAAATAAAAAAGGCCATTGTGAAGCTTCAAAACTCACATTTCTTTAGCCCCTTTTTTTTGAAAATTTTGCTGGAGACACATATAATCATGTGTTTGAACAATACATGAAGTGTACATGACTTTAAAACTTTTTACTGTTATTAACAAAAAGTTATTAAAAAAATAGGTATAATACTCAAAGACTAGAAAAAAATGGGAAAAATAAAAGAATAGTTCCTAATTTATGAAAGAGGCTTTGGTA
The DNA here is from genome assembly GCA_027563595.1 of Erythroxylum suave. NCBI lineage: Eukaryota > Viridiplantae > Streptophyta > Magnoliopsida > Malpighiales > Erythroxylaceae > Erythroxylum > Erythroxylum suave. Next base: position 40,422,493 of record JAOSBN010000178.1, on the reverse strand, counting down.
CTATATGTTGAAATTATATTAACAATTAGTAAGCATTACAACCAATGCCACAATTATCCAAATAAATTTATATAGCTTTAAAGCATGTGTATATAGTAGGATTAAAATTAAGATAACTTCTTAAGATGATGGAAGTTGATTAGAAAATATAAAAATTCGGTAGATTGATGCAAATAAGATAAAGCACAATGGAAAGAAGCAATGCTCACAATCTTTTTTCCCCAACATACCACTATTAAAGAACAAAAAATATATCATTTAGGCAAAAATGTTATTTTCTAGTTGGCCACAAGTCTAATGGGTAGGTTTAAGTAAGACTGGAGAATGGAGCTCTGAGTCTATAACATAGTTAGCAATATAATGTCTAACTTAAAAATTTATATCAAATTGGTTACTTATTTTGTTGGAAATAATAATGAAACAAAAGTTAATGATTTTTTATTCTAAGCACTTATTCATTATACTAATGTAGCCTAATTCAAAATTAGAAACTGGATTGTGGTGAAATTTTGAATACATAGTTGTGATGATAAGTAAGGTATTTTTAAGGAGGAAAGGATATAATTAAATGAATGAAATCTTTAATTAAATGGAATATTTGAAATTTTTAGCTAGAAATAACTAATTTAAGTGAAAAATGGTATAGTTTTTTAATTCTAAACTAAGGTTTTAAATTATAACTTATGAAATATTATAGCCTAATTTGAATATGAATAGCTTAATATTATTAAAGACTATGTTAATATTACCATGAACACATCTAATGATTATATAAGTCTAATAAACTTTGCATGTGAATAATACAAAATTGAATCCCATCTCAAATGTTCTATTTAAAGTAAATATACAGTGAATTTTTAATGTGAAAGTGAATATTAAAAAAATAAATTTGGTAGTATGCTTCTATTTTAATTCATCGTGTTTAAATATGAATTGTGACTACCATACTCTCCACTGCTTATTCTATTCTATGAGATTAATTTTATATCGAACAATATTTCATAATAAAATGGTGAAGAAAATACATAATAATAGCAGAAACAATACATCAAGCGATACACTCCTCTCAAGCTGAAGTCCCACCCCATAATCTACAATATCATTAACAAATAATTGAAGGTAGCTGGCGACATAAGCACTAGAAATTTAGTTAAGGGTGATCAGATGTCGTTTGGGCTGGATTGACGACATGCTTGGGAATTGGAAGACCCGGTTTTGTTGGGAGTGTGGGCTTGGACAATTCAGGCAACTTGGGGACTTCTGGCTTTGGGATTTCTGGCAACTCTGGTTTTGGCAAAGTTCGGACTTCAGGTTTTGGAATTTCTGGCAATTCAGGCAACTTGGGGACCTCTGGCTTTGGAATTTCTGGCAACTCATGTTTTGGCAAAGTTGGGACTTCAGGTTTTGGAATTTCTGGTAATTTTGGAATTTCAAATTTGGGAAGTTCTGGCAGTTCAGGTTTTGGTAAAGTAGGGAGTTCGGGTTTTGGAAGTTCCGGTAACTCAGGTTTAGGAATTTCTGGTATCTCAGGCTTTGGAAGCTCAGGTATCTGCGGCAATGTTGCTTCGAGAAGATTGTGGGTGTTCACCCGGATAGCATATGAGCTCATCAATGACAAGTTGAGGAGCAGTAGTAGTAAGATTGTGGATGGGAAGCGAAGATTGTCCATAGCTTGGAGCAGAAGATGGACGAGAGAACTGCAACTTGGTGAAATATTGATAATAGTGTTTCTTGTGATTGTTGTTAGTTCCAATTGTGGTGGGCTTTTATTGATTTGGGAGGTGGAAAATCCTAGAGACCAATTGTAGGTTGGTAAGAAATTTTGTTCGCTGTTAGTTCAACTCCTCACACCAATTGTGCCAGCTTATGGCGGTTACGTGGTGTTCAAGTCGATTCCTATGTTCTGCGGTCTAGCTACTTTAAATTGTCTATAGTTCCACGTGTGATTAGTTGGACTCCTTTAAACTAATTAAGTTGGCGTGACAGTTGCTAATTTCCAATCAGTTTGTGTCAGATGCAGCAAAATAGGCATGTTTATTATACATGTATTGGAACTAGCTCCATTATGACACAATGCTTGAAGTTCTTGTAGTTTAAGAATGATTATTATACTTCAATTCAATAACAAAACATGGGGCGGTGATTCGTGAGACCTTTTAAATTGTACCATATAAGCGAGTTGTTAGAGATGGGATGACAACTCAGTGACGTCCACCAAAGGTTTTTCACAAATTAAAGAGTTCTACCATTTAATTTTTGAGATAACTAATCTTAAAGTGTTTAATCTTTTGTTGTGTTTTTATTCACTGCTAATCTTTACAATTTTTTATTGAATGACCAATTTTTTAAAACTTTAGGGTCCATTTGTTTCTTTTTTTTTCATTTGTTTTTTGCTATGGTTTTTATTGAAAAAACCTATTAAAATATTTATTGTCACAGCTAACTGATTCTAAAAATTTTAAAAAACACAATAGTTTCACAAAAATAGAAATATGATATTTGTTAATATTTCACAACAAGTTTTCTTTAAAAAATAAATAAATAACAACACACTCGTTTCTATGGTAAAATAAATAAATAGTAGAAGGAAACAAAGAAGTTTTACATGAGAAACCTGAGTGCCGGGAGAAAAACCCATAGGGCGAAGAGAGCCCGAAAATGTACACCATGTTAAGGAGAAAAATACAACTGTCTTTCTCTCTCACACAAATCCCAAGACTAATGAAGAGTACACCAATAGATGTTACAAAGGAGATTAGATTTTTTGTGCCGGTTATAGTGTTCCTATTATATTTTATTAAATCTCATCCATACAACTACGTGGACCCCGTATAAATGTATGAATGAAATTTAATGGAACATGGTTGGAATAGAGTAACTAGAACAGAGAATTCGATGTGGTTACGAAGGACCCCTAAGAGGGTGTTTATATAGTAGTATAATCCTAGGGTAGAGAACCTACACATAATAAGAATTCGGAAGTAGTGTCAAAAGAGGAAAAAAAACCTACCTAGAGTAGGAATCTACACAAAGTAGGAATCTACAAAGAGTAGAAATCTTAAAAGCTTGGGTCATTATCCCAACAAATCTCCACCTTGACATAAGACCAAAAGTAGGAGCTCTCTTTGCCGTCAGCCTCGAAGGGCGCTTAAGTATCAAGAATATCAACCAAGACCAGGCAAAGCTTAAACTTAGCAATAAGTAGTGGCTTGGTCATCATATACTTTCTACTGCCTTGAGAAGCAACACGAGAGGGACCCCATAGATCAGAATGAATGTAATCCAAAATACTTTTGGTCCTATGAATCTCCAGGGAAGAGAAAATCACTATAGTCTATTTACTAAAGACACAATGTTCGCATAACTCTATATTACCTGAACTCTGGCTCAATAGGTTCTTGCACAAAATTTGCATATCTTTATCACCTATATGGCCTAGGCGATAATGCCACAACTTGGTGACATCTTGGTGAGACTTAGATGAGGCAACATCAACAATACCAATAACAGTAGAGCCTTGCTACACACAAAAAGTACCTTGTCTTTTTCCTTTAAGGATTACAAGATTACTTTGAGACACCTTAATGACTCCATCTTTAAAGAAGTACCTACACCCAAGAGACTCGAGTGCACCAAGTGAAATAAGGTTGCTTTCAATTCAGGAACATGACGAACATTAGTGAGGGTTTTAATAACCCCATCATGACTTTTAATATTGGTTGTGCCTTTTGCTACCACATCACATTGTGTATTATTCCCTAAAAGGACAACACCCTTAGTAGTTTTATAAATGGCAAACCAATCCCTGTGAGGGCACATATGAAAAATACAATCAGAGTCTAGGATCCATTCATCTTTGGATTGTTGTTCACCTTAAACAACCAAAAGAACATCACTTCCTAAACTAGAATCAACCACAATAGCCTCGAGGGTAAAATCAGATTGATTACCTTTGTTTTTACCTTCTTTTTTGAGTTTATTTTTCAATTTATAACAGTTCGAGACCTTGTGTCCAAGCTTCTTACAATATGACATGTAATATTGGCATCTCTATCTCTAGACTTAAATCTAGACTTCTTATGGCTCTTACTGCTCTCTCCCTTCTCAAAAGTTCTACCTTTAAGTGTTAAACCCTCAGCCTCCTTCTTAATGGAAGCATCAAACTTTTCTTTAGTCAGCAAGGTAGATTTAGCTTCTTCTAAAGAGAGAGTTTCATGGCTACCATAAAGATAATTTCTTTAAAGTGCTTATGTGAATGAGGTAGTGAAATAACAACAAGCACTACCTAATCCTCATCATCAATTTTAACACTAAGATTTTCCAAATCAATAATAACGGAATTAAATTCGTCAACATGAGATGAGACGGGTGTACCTTTGTGTATCTTGAGCGTAAAGAGACATTCCTTGAGACGAAGTTTGTTGGTCAGACTCTTCATCATGTAAAGGGATTCCAATTTCAACCAAAGTCCTACGATGGTAGTCGTATGGACTACTTCTCGGAGCACTTCTCACATCATACATAATTGAATAGTGGACAAGTTCTGACATATTGGTATGTTTCTTTGTATTGCCAGACAAAGCTTTCTTCATTCCCTGTTGTGTGAGAACTACTTGCATCTGGACCTTCCAAATAGTAAAACTATTTTTTTTGTCGAATTTGTCGATGTCAAATTTGGTTGAAGGAGACATGGCGATAAGACTTGATTGACCAAAACAAACCTCGTTCTGATACCAGTTTGTTACAGTAGTAGTTACGGAAGCAATGAAATCAATCAAGTAAATAAAGGAAAATAGTAGGATATAAATAAATTTTAGGTGGGAAACCTAAGTGTTGGGAAAAAAACCCACGAGGCGAAGAGAGCCCGAAAATATGCACTATGTTAAGGAGAAAACTTATAATAGTTTTCTCTCTCACATACAAATCCTAGGACAAATAAAGAGTACACTAATACGTTGTTACAAAGGAACCCCAAAGGGGTGTTTATATAGTAGTATAACCCTAGGGTAGAGAACCAACACATAATAGAAATTTTGAAATAGTGTCGAAAAAGGAAAGAAAACCTACATAGAGTAGGAATTTAAACAAACTAGGAATCTACATAGAGTAGAAATCTTGAAGACTTGGTTCATTATCCTAACAGATTGTGTTCTTTTTCTATTTTTCCTAGTTTCTCATTTTCCATCAATGTTTGGTTTTTTTGCATTTGTAGTTTTTCTGCTTTATCATTTTTTCTCATTTATAGTATTGCCTTTATGCTTTTCTAGTTTTTTATTTTTGCGTTTCTAATTTATGCATTTCTACATTTATTGTTTTCTGGCTTCCTCGTTTCTTCGTTTCTACATTTCTATGTTTTTGACTTTCCTGGTTTATTCTTTTCCTTAAGTTTTGGGTTTGTTGGATCTTAACAAAATTTCATTAGATAATAATACTTGGTTTAATATTTGGGTCATAGATAGGAAAAGATTATATTTCTCTTTATAAGTTTTGTAGAAGGTGTAGAACAATATTCTAAATACATATAAATTTAGGTTAATGCGATGAATAATGTTTCTCCCAGTAGTTAAACAGCAATTATAACCCTTAATGTTAATTATTATGATTAGTTCTCCTTCTACATGAAGAAAAATGTAAAAATTAACCAGAAAGAGGCAGAAGTCACTACAACGAAAAAAAACCTTTGGCTATGCTTTTTGGTAATGATTTTAAAATCACAGCTAAATGTGAGCATTTGGCGATAGGTGACAAATTGTCGCCATATTACAAGCTTTTGGCGACAATTCAGAAAAATCGCCGCCAAATGGAAAGCTTTTCACTACAAGTTTATGAAATTGTCGCAAGAGACTTATCCTTTGGTGATGGTTTTATAATACTGTCACCAAAGTTGACAAAGATGCTATAAGTCATCGTGAATATGAGACTGTCGGCAACGATTTTCAATGCTTAATAACAAAATAAATCTCTTATTTGTAATTACGAATTCACCAACTTTGACTTGATCAATTTGTGGTTGAACATCATATTGGGAAAAATTAAATTTAATATTATTGACAATGATTCTAACTGTAAAAATAAATTTAACTAACAAAAAGTCAAATCATCTAAATAATTTATGAAATTATAAACTCAAAATTAATTAATGTTACATAGATTTATACTTTTTATTTTTCTTTTTCAAATTATATGATTTGACAATTTTATATGATGCCACAAAATTTTCAAATAGTTTTAATATAAAGTTTATAATATAATGATATATGATTCTTACAAAAAAAACAATAAATTATGATATATGATAAGCAATATAATATAATGATTGATAGTAAGTAATACAAGATTTTAATTAGAATTTTAACAATTCTTAAGGACAAAACAATAAATAAAGTTTCACTCATATTCCATGATAAAGAAAAAGAAATAATTATTTTTTGGATTTCAAGTGACAAGAGACTTGGTAGATAAGGTAAAGGAGTTCCCAATGTTTGGATTCACAAGAAGGCTCTTTGTACGTTCAAAGACATCAATTGAAACAGAAAAAGATCTTCCCCTAGAAGTTGGTTTATTAACACCCTCTTCCAAAAACTCCTTAACTTTAACTAAATTAGTAGAAGATATAGTGAACTATTTTCCAGATGCAATATGGATCACTGAATTAGATGAACTACAAGTACCATATGTTTCACCTAAGGAACAAGCAATATAGAAAAATCACGTTATTTTCTTCATAATCATTTGAAAAATCATAACCTAAAAAATTAGAAAGCCACCCAAAATTCGAATACATGCATACTCGATTGAATGACTTCATTATTGTCACAATGAACATACATAGTTTTTGCAATTGACATCTGTTCCAAAACAACCATTTCCCTAATTCTGTATGGACCATTAGGACATCAACACCACCTCCATTTTAATGTACATTCTCTTAAAAATTCGATGAAGCTTTACATAACACATAATATATACAATCACATGTTCATCTAATAACTTCCTAAAAGAACATGAGATACTATTAATGAAGAAAGAGAGCTAATTCAGATGGTACGATAAATCTTGAAGAAGAAGATCGACCTTAAAGGCAAGCAGTGATTGGACTTTGATGAGAAAATTTATTAGGCACCAATTTATTCTTCAAGAGGATAAATTATCGTAGTCGGAGCTCATTTATGCCATAAGAAACTATCTGCCATGTCAACATTTTGTGATCAATTTATGTTAATATTTTTATTTTGAAAAATTAATAGAAAGAAAAAGAATCATAGATATAATCAATATAGAAGTAGAGTATACAATTTAATAGGGAAATGAAAAATTATATGAATATATATGCAATTAACAAAATCTTCACAGAAGAAGCAAAGATCATCAGAACTTGATTTTTAAGTAGCAAAAAATCCCCTGCACAAGCATATTTTTTGTTTGCCACTCACCCTTAAAGATAAATAAAAACTAGAGCTCATGCCACATATTAATAAGTGATTTGACATATTTAAGAATAGAAGACTTCTTATTTGAATGTTCCAACATTCTAGCAATGTTAATTTTGTGATCTATTAATTGAGACAACTTCATGTGATAAGGTTGAGAATGTTAACTGTGTATGTACTATGTTTAAGGTAAGCAAAATTAAGTGTGCTTTCCTTTGAAGACACTATTTTGATAAAAAGAGTTGGGTGCCTCGAGGCCCCCATCAAATACGAAGAGAGCTATGATCATGGAATTCAAAACAGAAGCAAGTACAAAAATAGGATGGCTAACCTTAGGTAATCAATAATAAGATTCAGAAATCACACAGAAAATACAGGTAAGAAATCCAAGCAAATGAATATATCAACTTTAGAGTAGTTAAGCAAAAATTTAGAAGAGGGAAGACTTAACTGAAGAGTTGATTGAAAATTGAGGATTAAAGTTGTCTCTCCAAAACAAGACCCGATGATCTATAATTACTGGATGGAAATCTGGATTAAGCAAAAAGACATTAAGTTTGTATAAAAGAATCAAGTAATTTTACACTTCGAGGTTAGCTTTCACCTACGATGGGAGTGATCTTTGAGTCGTCTAAGAGAAAGCTAATGACTAGTTATTACAGAAAAATGAACAAAGATAAAAAGAAGAAGAGAAGGTGAGAAGCAAGACAAAGGAACCCATACTTGGCAATTTGACTACCTTGGAGAAGAAGATCGCCTTCGATGATTTAACCCTAATTGGGAAGCGTCTGAAGATTCTTTTGGATGGGGAGGATTTATTTACCTTATTTGTAAAATCCCATCATAGATATATTACCTTGTTTACTTCTTACAACACCGTTGTCGTTTTTGTGCTTTATTAGTAGTTGTGGGTTACATTGTTGTTTTTGTTTCATTGTAAGTAGAATGTCTGTTGCTTGCAAGAATGGGCCTGTTTTAGGCCTTTAATTGTTTGCAGGCTCTATCTAAACAATTTATGTCCTATGTTTGGGTATTTAGGTTTTCAATTTCATAAAATGACATGTTTTTGGCATGCCCTTTGGTGAGGAATACAAAAATCATCACCAAAAGGTGAAACTTTTATGACCATTTTTATAATTAATCACCAAACCTTATTCCTATATATTGCACTCTATATATTATAGAATTATAAATAATATATAAATTATATATAATAGTATAAAATCTATATATAATAAATAGAGAATTATGATTAAATAGAATAATATGATAACTAAGATATAAGAAAATTTATCTATTATCTATACATTCATAAATTAGTATAGTCATTACAATCACTATCTATACATTCATATATCATTATATTAATTACCATTCATAGTTATAGTTATTGAGATATAATTACAAAATAATTACAATATAGTAAAAAATAGAAATTAATATTAAATATTAATATCATATTCCTAAAAATCAAATTTAATATTATTGACAATGATTGTAAGTATAAAAAAATTTAGCTAACAACAATGTCATTTAAGAAATTTATAAAACTAAAAACATAAAATAAATTAATGTTACATAGATTTATACTTTTTATTTATCTCTTTTAAAATATATGATTAGACAATTTTATATGGTATCACAAACTCTATTTATTATATATAAATTCTATAATATTTTATACATAAATATACAAACACACACACACACACACACACACACATATATATATATATATGAAAAGATTTGACAACGATTTACAAATTCGTTGCCAAATCCTTGCTTTAATGAGGTTTCAGCAAAAATGTCACCAAACGACGTGGTTTTCATGTTATTTTAAAAACCCATAGCCAACACTTGATGATTGATTTTATCTTAAAGCTTCTCATTATAATTAAACCTGATTCTTGTGAAAATTGATGGTATCCTTTCTATAATTTAAGGTCATATAAGGATTGTTGATAACTAAGAGTAATGATTCATCACGATAAGCATAATTTCCTTTATAGAAAAAATATATTAGCATCATATGGTGTACTTTTATAAATGAACCTAATTTTATACCTATTGTTTAAACTCCTTTAGGCTCCAATCATGTTCTTCAATTATTCACTACTTATGGTGAATGATTCTTTAAGGACATTGATCTCTTTTGTTTTGTGTCTCATTCATATGCAACAAATTATGCTCCAAACATGTTGGTACCATTTGTTATTATTGGATTTAGTGTGTCATTAGAGTTGACAATTTGTTGCGTAACTTGTTATAAATGATAATATTAATACTTTATTTACAAATGCTTTCCAATAAGAGGTGTTGAAGCTTATAACAGCGAAAGCCAAAATTCTATACTCAAATCTTACAATTATTGCTTAAGAATTGAGAAGTATGTTTTGCTTAAGAATTAAGAGGTATGTTTAAAACTTACTTATGTTGGGTTCAAGCATGCTTAATTTCATTGTTTGTTTGAATTAAAACTAAGGATGTGAACTTATATTGATTTATCATTATGTTATTTTGAACTTAAATTGCAAGTAATAATTCAGTAATTTACTTTTAATTGTATAGCTATATGGAAAAAATTTGAATGTTTCATCGAAAATGGTCTATTAGATACTTTGAAGGAGTTAAGAGTTTCATATAATTTGTAAAAGATCTAATGGGTATAGAATGTTGTATTTTTCATCCATGTATATGTTGATTAAATGTGAATATTCAAAGTTAAGATGTGGTATATAATTACTAGCTAATCCGAGGCATAGATAAATTTTATACTCCATAAATTTATCGTGGCGAACGTTCTGAAGCAAGTGGTAGTAGAAGTTTTGATACAGGTGTTAATGGTAGTAACAATATTGATGTAGAGGATTATGATATTAATGATGATGGTGATGATGGGATTGGAGAGATGATAGAGGATTTGGAGAATTATATGGAGAATATAAATGATACTAGTTTGCCTAACATAATTAGTAGTATTATAGAAGACAAATTTGGGAAGTTATTGAAAGTTGCTCAAGAAGAATTATATCCATGGTGCTTAATATTCTTACAGATATCTTTAATTGTCAAGTTGTTGCATTTGAAGGTTTATAAAATGGAGTAACAAATATTTTGACAAGTTAATTGACTCGCTCAATGACGCGTTACCTATTGGAAACAAATTGCCTAGATCTTACTATGACGCAAAGAAATTCTTGAGGGACCTTAGATTACGATATATATCAATACTTTCTTATAAGTATGAATGTTTTATATTTGGAAGGACGGTAAAGATCTTGAAGAATGACCCATTGATGGTACATCAAGGTGGAAAGTGGATGATGGGAAAGGGAAAAATATACCACATAAAGTCTTAAGATACTTCCCTATTAAACTATGATTGCAAAGGCTTTTTATATCAATAAAACAACCATAGATATAAGGTGGCATAAAAAGAAATGCATTAATGATAACAATATGCATCATCTAGCCAATTAAAAGGCATAGAAAGACTTTAATGGAAAGTGTTCATGGTTTACAGAGGATTGTCATAATGTTTAATTTGACTTGCTTTAACTTCTGATCGGTTTAATCCATTTGGTAATATGAGTACTTCTTATAGCATATGGCCAACAATTCTTGTGCTATACAATTTAACTTTGTGGAAGTGTATGAAGGAGCCTTTTTGTTATTGTCTTATTTTACGACATACTACTCTTGGTAAAGATATCGACGTATACATGTAACCACTAATTGATGACTTAAATCTTCTCTGGAAGGTTGGATTAGAAAATTATGATGTTAAAGAAGGTGAAATATTTATAATACATGTGGATATTTTACAAACTATAAATGATTTTCCAGCTTATGTCAATTTGTCTAAAAGGAGTACCAAAGGTTGTATGCCCTATCCTTTGTGTAACCATCAAACTTATTCGATGAGGCTACGAAGTAAAATATATGTGGCTAAATTCCCAATTTTAGGCCAAATGTTTTTTAGTTTGATCAATTTAAGGCCAAACATTATAATATGCTAAATTAAGGTCTAAACGTTATCGAGTCTGCTTGATAGTAACTATTTTGGACAAAAATTTTACAGTGTCATACACATGTCATTACTATATATAAAAGTGTGTCTGGAGAGGCCATGTGGACTTTAAATGCCATGTAAAAAATACTCAAAACCACCTGGATTTTCAAAAAAGAAAAAAAAATATCATTTAATTTTTCACAAAACCCAAATTTTACTTTAATCCCCAAATATCCACCCTCTCTTTCTCATAAACTTAACAAAAAGGGTTATTCGATCTGACATGTTGCCTCCTTTACACATCATCACTACCGATCACTCCAATCCCTCTTGCCATCTTCCAGTCCTTCAATGTAAATGTTCTCTCCATCAATCACTAAATACGTTCACATTTAATCTGTCCTTTGGAACTAGAAGTAAATGTATAGACATACAGTGGCAGTTTATAGTTTTAGATGATTATTTGGTTGCTGAATTCTACTTTGGAGTGTCATTTTTCAAAAGATGATGGAACTAAATTGTTAAGGTTGGCTTCAAGATATTTGCAGTGTGAAGCTCGTGAGAGACCAAATGCAAAGTCCTTTGTCACTGCACTAATGTCTTTTTAGAAAGAAACTTTAATTCAGATGAATGTTCTACTTAAGTTCGTTATACAAGTTTGATTATATGACTAATTATTCTTATAACTAGCCATGCCAAACAACAACCTTGGATGTCTAGATGACTTCTGCATTTTAATGGGTCTAATTTTTACTTCTCATATAACAAGTTCCATCATATGTTTTGTTGGGTATTCAAAATGAAAGTTCAGTGTCAAAACATGAAGCACTTGTTTGGTTGAGCTTTTGGAGGGTGGAAAACCACTTTTTTTCACCGCAAAAGCTATTTTGAAGAAAAATGAGTGTTTGTCTCTAGAATTTAAAAGCACTTTTTAAATAGAAATGACTTTTTTAGAAGCTAAAATACAACTTTTTAAGAAGCTCAAATTCGGAACTTTTCAAAAAAGCCCCTCATTTTAGCTTTTTCGGGTGGACTTTTATGTTTAAAATTTGCAACGTTTATGTTTATAACGTCAGATAATTCAAGCCGCATGTCTGTCTACTTCTGGTACGTTGCTCCTATTTTCATTGTTCTTGTAGCACCCCCTTACCGCATGGTACACACCGGAATGCCTGGAGGTCATTCTGGCACATATCCTACGATAAGGGTGAGCTACTAAAGATCACTACATAAATTTCACATGGCATCATATCATTAGTCATTATGAGGCATTATAAGAAAACCACAATAATTTAAAACCCAATCTTTTCCTCATTTCATTTCACAACTCGAAAGTTTACATTGTCTTTCAAACACTTAATACATATACATCATTAAACCTAGAACAAAAGTACTATATGAATGAGAAAAATATACAAGTCTATCTAAGCCCTCCCAAAAATCCCAGCTGACTAACCTTTAAGCTATGACTTCTCTTGCCAAAATCACGTAGAGTCTCTCACTCGATAGAATCGTCTCTCGGTTCTGAAAAGACAACATTACAATTTTGGTGAGTTTTGCGAACTCAATGAGGTAACCATCATCGATGGTTCACTCAATTCATCCATCACGTTATTACATATAGCATATATCACATGAGATCACACACACTTAACAAACCATGTCACATTGTATATTTAACACTTATAACCATATATATATCATGCATCAGTAATGCACATGAGACTCTCATTCTTTCTTATTGTTGTGACCTAGTGCCTATCACAGACTTATACAGATATTGGCCCATAGGGCTCAATCAGACAAAATCATGGAGTATAGCTCTACGTGCCAAATCAGAGTCAGAAAATCACGGAGCAAAGCTCTACGTGGAAGCGCTTCATAAAGGCAACTCAAGTCACAACGCCTTTATCTGAGCGTGCATTTTATGAAATGCAACAGTTTTTGAATACCTCATATATCACAAGCTTATAAGAATGTTCAGACAGAATTTCAGAGTCATCGGACCTAAGTCCGGCATTCGACTCACATTGAGAATCAAATGACAATTTCATATCAAATGCACATTTATTTCATCTCATTCACATACAAGTAACACTTCAATATCTCAATCCAATATCACAGTCATTGGACCTCCATGTCCGGAATCAACATGTAGGCCACAATGATACATTCATTTTCGACAGAATTTAAACAAATAGAGATTAAGTGAGACCGTCTAGGTTACTCACAAGTTACTCCCGAAGCTAATGCTTGGATGTGCCCGCAACGTCAGGAAGTTGACATTCCAACTATTCCTCTATAACAAAATAATACACACATATATCACAATCTATGCAAATATGTGTGTTCAATAATGCACATATATAGAAAAGATTATGTACAATGCATGTTCATGACAATCCCCGGGTATCCTTCCATCTAGGTTATCAAAACTATAGTTAAATATTGAACCTCACTTAACCAGCATTGTTCATAGGGTTTATACCTCAACAAACCATCTGAATCAAGTTTCAAAACCTACAGAGCCATTTCAGATTTCTCGCCAAACTTTGACTTTCGAATCTACTATTCACATTAAATCAAAGAGTGCAATTGATATTATTTAGTTTTATAAGCAAAAGGTAGACAAAGCAGAAGCAGACGAATATTCAAAACACAGAGGATGGCTAAAGATAGACGGAAGCAAAAGGAAAATGATAAACCAAAGACAAACAAAGTGTCTAAAGGAAGACGGAATCTCAAAGACAGACGAAAGGAAAACGATAACAAAACATAGACGAAAAAAAACATAGACGGAAGCAAAAGACAGACCAAATGCAGAAAGGCAGACGACGAGAGGTCAAAGTAGACGATAGAAGTCAAACATAGACGATAGAAGTCAAAGCAGGCGATATAAGTCAAACATAGACGATAGAAGTCAAACATAGACGAAGGAGAGAACAAACAATAAAACATAGACGGTAAATCATAGACGTAAAGTGGTCAACATAGACGAAGAAAGTCAACCTCAGGCCATAAGAAATACAGACGATATGGAACACAGACGATTGGTCTTTACAAACGAAACGTCTATGTTCCTGAACATCTATAAGTCATCATTAACTCTCATATGAATACCTAAGGATTCATATATGCTCAGTGAAGAAATAGAGCATATCACCTTTTCATATCTAGCTCTCTACACTAATCTTATACATCATCTTATTTCTATTTCAACTCCAAGAACCATTTTACAACGCCTGACCACTAATAATCCATCAAAACCGAAATAACACCATATCCCTAAATTTCTATCCTTTTAACACAGTTTGGAAGAATACAATTATCAGAGAATGCATGTTCATGTTGATGACAACAACTCATCAAATTTATTTCAAAATCTCTAATTCTAAAGAACTTATTCACTACCTTCCTGTTGAAAAACTCCAAGATCTTCAACTATCCCCGAAGCCCTAATTGCATGCAAACTCTTTGGATTTTCAATATATTTTTTAATGGGTTTTTAAATTTTTTTTATATTTTTAATGGTGGGGATGACGCTGGGTTTTCAGTTGAATATTGATTTTTTTTTGAAATTTATGATGTTTGTTTGTGGGTTTTTGATAGGTTGATCGCTAATGGTGGGAATGACACAGAGGAGAGTCAACCTATGAACTAGACAATGAGGTTAAGGGTCTCTTTGGATGGAAGGTTAGAAATGGAACGGAATGGAACGTAATACACTTCCATCATTTAGTTGAAGGTTTTATAATGGAATAAGATGGAAGCGGAGGGTTTCATATTATGTTCCATTCCATCCTAAACAATGAAAATAAGAAACTTCCGATTTGAGGGGTTTAGGATGAAACGTAAACTAATAAATAAATACTACCTAAAATGCCCTCAATAATTTTGCTTAATACCAATTATTTCTTCTAACCTTAACCCCCTTCTATATAATTAATAATATTTTTATATTATTTCTCCTTATTCTAATAATAATATTTTTGTATTATTAATAAAATTGTATATATTTAATAATAAAATAAAATTTTTATTAATGAAAATAGAAAATATATAAAATTTATTATGTAGTTGTTTATATATATTTCTATATAAATAAATAAATTTTAAATGTAATTCACATAAAATAGAATAAAATTTATTAAATAATTAATAATAATATTTTTATATAATTTAAAATAAATTGTATAATTAATAATAAAATAAAAATTTTAATAAAATTTTTATTAATGAAAATAGAAAATATATTAAAATAATTATGTACTTGTATTTATATATTTCTATATAAATAAAAATAGAAATAAATAATTTTTAAATAGAAATCACATAAAATAGAATAAAATTTATTAAATAATTAATAATAAATTGTATATAATTAATAATAAAATAATAAATTTTTTATTAATGAAAATAGAAAAAATATAAAAATTATTCTTTAATTGTATTTACATATTTCCATAGAAATAAATAAATTTTCAATATAAACCACATAAAATAGAATAAAATTTATTTAATAATTAATAATAATTAAAATTTTATTTTATTATTAATTATATACAATTTATTGTTAATTATATGAAAATATTATTATTGATTATTTAATAAATTTTATTCTATTATATGTGATTCATATTTAAAATTATTTATTTATATAGAAATATATAAATACAATTAAAGAATAATTTTTCATCTATTTTCTATTTTGATTCATAAAAATTTATTAGAATTTTTTTATTTTTTTATTAATTATATAAATTTTATTTTTAATTATATAATAGAATAATAGAATAAATTTTATTAAATAAAATAATAAAACTTTTATTATTTTAAAATAGAAATATATAAAAAAATTATTTGTCATGATTGTGTGTGACTTTTTAATTGAACATTATTTTAAAATCATAATATTAAACTTCTTGCAACAATCGTTTTAATATCGGGGGTATAATATTCATTTATTATACATTCCATTCCATTCCATCCATCTTCCAAACAATATTCGACTACATTACATTATGAACCCTTCAATCCCTCCCAAACAACTTTTCACTATATTACATTCTATTTCATTATAAATTGGTTCCCTTCCGTTCCATTAATTAACATCCAACCAAGCAGACCCTAAGGGTAGCCTTCTATTTGGTGTAAGCTTTAGAACATTGTAGCGGTAGAGAGAGAACACTTTATCACGACCTCAATACGTATACATTCTTATTTGATAAATTTGTCATTTCAGTTCATTTTTGCTCGGTAGAATTCGGTTAAAGTTTAATTCTTTGGAATGCCAAATATATGTATTGTGATGTTTTTGGGTTTCGATAGGATGGAAATCCCAGGCTATCTTGCTTTGGACTAATAAAGAATAACAAAGATGGCAAAAGTTATAGTACCAATTTGGCTTTTACTCCATCCGATGCAAAGTCCCTTGTCATTGCACTTGTGTCTTTTCATAAAGAAAGTAAGTTTAATGGTTGATTCAAATGAACGTTCTAGTTAAGTTCCCAGTATAAGTTTGAATCTGTGAATAATTATTCTTATAATTAGAAAATCTAGATGACTTCTACATTTAGTCAGGCTAATTTTTACATCTCATTTAACAGGTTCCATTACATGTTTTTCTAGCATTCAAAATGAAAGTCTAGTGCCAACTCAACCTTTTTCACTAACGCCTTTAGGTGATGCATACTTGAGGATAGACGTCACTACTATACATGAAATCCTCGAAAAGATTGGATGTAAGGATGATAAGGGGATTGCCAATGAGGTAAGATTAGTACTTTATGACTACAAATGAAATAACAATTAAAATTTTACTGAGTATGCTTGTTTCTATTCCAGAATAGTATCAAGCACAAGTGACGTGAATAAAATGGAAGATAGACAACGATCATGGGAAATTTATTTTTGCTGTAATTTATTTCATTAGTTCTCAACCATGAACTAAGGCATCTCATTTCTTCCTTCTAGTATTTACTATTTTATCATCTTTGGAACATTTTAATAACTTTAATTGACTGCTCCATCTTCCTTCTTTATAAAGTAGCTCTCATTCCAAATGTGGACTAGCCAAATACAGGAGACATTGAATTCTAAAAGGCATGGAGATGCTACTTTGTGAGCTAAGGATTTTGGAACTATAATTGATTGCTACACATAAGTAAGCCTTTACTTTTCTCAACTTTTAGCTTCCACTTTAGCTTTAGCTTTGTGTGATTACTCAATTTAGTTACAAGCAACCAAGCATGGTGGCTACTTTTGTGACTTTGAGTGAATGCGGTATCAAAGAATTGTCTCAAATTGATTTGCGAACATCAAAACTACACATACAAAAGAGTGTATATGAATAGATGATCCTTTTTGTTTGTGGGAGGAACTAAGGTTTTCCACTTATGCCATTTGTAGTTCATTGATGGTGGGACAATGGTGTCACCAACTGCGTACACTAGGCGATGTATTTCTTACTTAATGAATGACATGGCACAAGAAGTTCTTTGAGATGCTATGTACACCTAGCTGGTGTCTCCTAAATGGTATATTGCTTTTTATCTTCAAGTAACTTGTCTGTTTAGTCTTGGAATGAATCATCATGCATAAGAAACACTCAAAAATGAAACTAACTTGGAAACCAAAAGGAAAAAAAATTAAAGGTGTATAGCTTTCTTTATATGTCACAAACCTCTATTATGCTTGTGTATGTAAACAATTATTCTTCTCTCTTCCTTTTTGGCTTGATAGAATTCTTTGATAATAGTTTTATTTAGCCATCCATAGCCCTGCATAATTTTGATCTTTTGCTTTAGCTAGTTGTTAGATATTACCAAGGTTTTAAATTACAAATTGGAGGTTACTGTTACTACAATTGCATTCGACCGTAATCTAAAACCATGGTTGCTACTTGAAATGGAAACTTAAAGAGTCATCACAACAAAAAATAAGCTAAAAGTGATCACAGCAGAAATAAGCTAACCATTATAGTTTTTGTCACTTCTCATGAAAAGTTCAATCTCATTAACACCAGGTATGAGGAAAAGAATATCGAGATCAACAATATCTTGTACGATCAGTTATGCATAACATATGAAACATATTAATCCAATATTTAAGTAACTACAAATTGATTTTCTGAAATAGGCATATATATAAATTGCTAGTCACTTCTGTAGATTACTTTCTATAGCCCTTACAAAGTTTTGCACTTTGCTTTCTTGAAATACCATAAGGCATCATTAACAGAAGTTTAGGAAGGCACATTAAATTTAAAAATCCATGATGCAACAAATGCCAAAACCATGCAAGCTGTCAAGAAATTTGGGAAACGGTGGTTATGCTAGAAGCTTTGTGTTTTCGAATGGGGGATTGATGTCGAAACCATTTACATAGTTACAGTGTTACTTGTCTCATTCAATTACTCTATTGATTTAACCTTATTTTACCTAACAATATTGCATGCAGCAGATTGACAAATCTCGCAAATCCTAGTAAACAATTAAGCAATCCAAATTAACAAAAGAACATTAATAAATTGAAAGAGACAAAGATGGTATGATAAAATAATATTTAAAAGGAACAAGGTAAGATGACATCAAAAACCAAATAATTTGTTAGTTTTACATGATAAATTAGCTTCAAAATGAACATGATAACCATAAGTCCATAAGTTTCTAGGAAATATCAAAGGGGAGTTCTATAATTCCCCATTGGTATAGTCTGAATAATTAGTTCATTTCCAAATCAGAAAAGGAGTTTCTCAATCAGATCAGTATTCAGATCCTTCAAATTCTACCTAATTATGATACTATCCTACTACACAAATCCAAAAGAAGTGAGATGTTATAGTGTATGGCAAAATATTAGAACATGATTTGAGGACACTAATATGATATATGAATTTGTCACTTACAAGACAATTACATAGCATCCAAACTATGTATATGCAAAAGTAGCAAACTTTATTCATTATACCTACATATCAAATGATTCTCAAATTTTCACATATAAAGGATAGTTCTATGAATGTTTTTCAATTCTCTTTTCCCCAATCAGAAAGGCACTTAGTATTAGGGAATTGCATATTTGAGCTTAGGCTTATTAGCATATGAAAAAGAAGCAAGGTATATGCATACATATTTGAGCTTAAGCTCATTAGAATATGAAAAAGAAGCAAGGTATCTGCACTAAGTAGAGGTTAAAGTAACATCATTGAAACTAGCGTGTCTTAATGCAATGTGCCTCTTTACCTTTTACATGAACTTATATAATTGAATACTTAATTCTTCACTTTCCCTTTTCTTATTACAATTTATATTCTTCCCATCATGTTTTTCCCTTCACAAACTAACTGAATAAACTTTTGGTAACTCTTTCTATAAGTTAATGAATGCTTCTACTGTCACTTTGTAAATTTATGTAATGACAAGTTCTTGTGAAAATAGCCATTCTCACTGTGGATGGTTAAAAAGCATCCACAAACATATGAAGGCCATAAATAACCACTTGGGAATTCTCCATTTGGGATAGAAAACAGAAGTTTAAAACACTTAAATTCTCACTGTTACCATTGAAAATGGGAGGCATCAAAGGTGGAATAGTGGGGCTTTATCTACTTACTTATTACCTCTAATCTTGAACCAAGTCTCTGCACACTATTTATAAGCAGTAGCCAAATCACCCTTATAAGAGCAACTCAATTGCATATTTTAACTTGATTCATGATTGTTTCTCTCCAATCTAAGATGGAAAATACATAATTTTTCAGAACTTTAGCCAAATATACCTTTATCTTAATTACTGTGGTCTCTATCTCCACCACTATAAAGTACTCAGACACTGAAGATGCTCTCCTAGACTCCAAAACAACCCCATAAAAAATCTCCAAGTCTAAGACACACTCAAAACTATAGTCATCATAAGACCTACCAGCTATTGAATATAACACGAAGTCTGATTTTTAATAGCTACAATTCAAGCAAATAATCTTATATAACTATGAACTACCCCCCCTGTGTATACATATACTTCCATCTCCAAAGGAGACATCAAGTGTAAATGTACTTGGTGATTGTTGAAGAGAACATTTATGCCGAAGGACTAGAAGTGGATTAGTGAGAGGGATTGGACTGATCAATAGTGATGATGCGTAAAGGAGGCAAAACCCAAGATAAGGCAACCCCTTTAGCTAAGTTTGAAAGAGAGAGAGGGTGAATATTTAGGGGTTAAAGTAAATTTAAGGCTCTATAAACATTTAAATGATATTTTGTTTTTTTTCTTTTATGAAAATCCAGGTGGGTTTTGAGTTTTTTTTTTTACGTGGCATTTAAAATCCACCTGGCCTCTCTAAACACACTTTTTATATATAGTGACAATGTAGGTATGACACTACTAAATTTTCGTTCACAATAGTTTAATTGTAACATATCACTCCCATAGAGCATAAGCTTGAACATTCTAGAGGATATTCGAAAACATGTTCTCTAGAAATGGTATATTAGGACAATCAACTAACTTATTAAAGGCATCAAACATATCATAAGCATTCTAAGTGTTCAATTCTTCCCATTTCATTCACAACATAAAATTCACATGTATCATTCCAGTTCAGAATCCATATATATACATTACATAACATTCTTATGAGTTAAATCTCAGCACAAAAAATATAACACGAAATGGGATGGTAATATATAAGAAATCTATTTAGACTCCTCAAATTTAACTGATTAGACCTTTGAGCCATTCTTGTTCCCAAAATACAAGTACTAGAATTCTATTATATAACCTTAGTAGTTAGAACTCCCTTGAACCTGAAAAATAATATTGTAATTTTGATGAGTTTTGGAACTTAGTCAGTGAACCATCTTCAATGTATTTAGTCAAGTCAGATAATAAAAATAAGTATATCATATCATCTAGTATTGAATACCACTTCACATTTCATCATACTTCAATAAGTACATCAAGTTTACCATACTTTGATAAGCATATCATAACACATTTTTCATTAACTTCAATTGTAATTCATTATTTCAAATCAATTCAAAAATACATTTCAATTAACTCATTTGGCACATATAGTGATGTATATACAAATGCACATGTTTTTTTCATTTTCATTTTTGTTTTGTTATGACCAAGTGCCTATCAACCCAATTTACTGTCCCGTATCTGTTGTGGACACCGAGATCATTTCTGGCTCATTCCATTGTGGATATCGAGTCCATGTCATCTAAGCCTAAGGCTCCTTTTCACAATCTTAAGCTCAAAGCTTTTTGCCACATCGGCTACTTTGGTCACAACTCCTTTACCTGATCATGCATTTCAATGTGATGAGATGTGTCATTTCATACGCCATGTTTTTAGTTCCTTTCATTTATGTTCACTCATGCCACATCTATCAAACTCCTCAAATCTAAGTCCGACATTTATCAATCAGTTGTACAGACGTTCCATATTAACATGCAATTCATATAGAAGCATATATAATTAAGATTACACATCTAAGTTAACTCACAGTATGCTCCAGATAGGCTATTGCTTTAATATTTTGACAATGTCTAGATGTTGATGATAACCTCACACCTTTATCGTCATGTATTAGACACGCAGTTTACAAATCACTAATTTGTTTAATTATATGAATATACAATCATACACATGTATATGTGTCATGTTTCAATGCATGCTCCATTGACTTTCCGGGTATGCATTCTTATATAAAAATCTTGGCCATTCAAACATCGTATCTTGTATACAACTAGTTTGTAATCAAGTTTATACCTTAAGTAAGCTTGATTTACTCCAAATTCATCAATCATACATTCACCAAACTTTCTTAGCAATGTATAGTCATAAAATTTCCCAATTCTCATTCATCCATATCTAATACACATTACTCATATCCTTAAGATCATGTTTGCATTCATAAGAACACCTTTATTCATTTAACAACTTATAATGTCCAGATTTGGATACATAGATATCAAATAGTCCACTCTTTAAGTTATGACATCAATTAATAGCCTAAACTTGTCAAGCTCTTTAACTAATTAATCAAGCAACAATCTAGATTTATTCCAAGCCTTAATCAAGTCCAAATACACTGACTTTTCCCCAACTAGTTCAACATGTACACAAAATAGAAATTATCAATCCAGAACTAGGTCTAAGATCATAGGGGACCTTGCCACGATCATGACAGAAGCTTGTGTAACAAGCCATGATCGTGCATTGAGGCCCACGATCATACACAATCTTTCTTTCTCAGTTCTCCACGAATTTCACATACTTAGAGACATCACTACTACTTGAATTTTTTGGAATTCATGTCCCATAAAGGTACTTCATTTCATGCTAGTCTAGCTTCCATATTGATTACATTAAATCCAATAAAAATCTACTCATTTGTTTCATTACCATTCACTTTATACCATCTTACATGTAGTCCTAACTTTTCCATATTTGAAAACACTTCAATAAAACCTTCGTTAGCATGAATTCAACATAAATTATACTGCAAATCCTAACTTAACTCATCCATATAACAACCTATAAACTACTGTTTTCATGCATCTAAAAAAAAACCATAAAAGTAACTAATTCAACCATTGTTTTCCAGTACAACTTTAATATCAACACTACATTCAATCCATCCTTAATCGGTCATCATAAAATTGTACTAACACATGCCATAATAGATCAGTACTTCACTTACTTATTCTGCTTAAATGCCACCTAAATGTATCAAGCCTACTTTGCCTTACATGCAAGTAAGATCATCTCAAGAACAAGGTGGGAGTAGGATGGTTTCAGTAAAAACAAGAAGATAACAACAAATACAATAATGTTCTTCTTCTATAACTATCTTTATGAAGGATTTTTGCATAAAATTGGTGTGTCAATTAAACAAAATTTAGGCAAAAACACATAGACATGAGGGAGAATTAAATTTCGACAGTGAGAGGAAGAAGAAGGAGAGAGTTTCAGTAGAAAACAACAAGTGAAGAGGCTTTGCCATGTGTATGTCATGCGGTGTAAGTGGAGGATGAGTTTAAGGACACTTATCAAGTGTCTAGGCTAGCTACATGTTCTCTCTTTAGGCTTCCATACGTCACTTAGTTCCTAGGCCATTTGTCACTTAATTCTACTGCTATATGTCACTCAATTTATAAGCTTAGTCATCTTAAATTTCCACACGTCAACTTGTTGTGCTACTCAAAAATTTTCCTAGTCTAAATGTACATTTTAATCCATCAATCTTCCAATTGTGAAAAATAACTCCAAATTACTAATTGTAATCCATTAATTCTTTTTATTGGTAAATCAAAATGCAAAACGTCATAAATGCACAATCATGTTACAATTATTTAAAAACTTTCATACCCGGAACATGTCAATTGAGTTCGATTTTTCCATATCAACATTTGTGTGTGTGCATGCTCATATTATGCAAATGAATGAAATCATAAAATCATATCCTAGATGTACTAAATTCGTTGTAATATGATTTAGATCAGTAATCTAACACTTTAATCCCTCAGAGGGTTTAAAAACTGACTATTACATTAACATTGAGCAAACTCGATAACATTTAGACCTTAATTGAGTAGGTTAGCCCTAAATTGATCAAACTTAAAAAACATTTGGCCCAAATTTGGACGTTTAGCTTAAAATATGTTATATAGGACATCGTCATTCCTTGGAAGATGGGCAAAGATAGCAAAGAAGCAAATTGTTCAGTGGAAAATTAGAACATAGTAAAGCTTTTTTACATTTGTTTGGTGATGATGTGGTTGACCAACTATCAACATTTGGGTGAGTTTATACTGGTAAACACCCAAGTAATAGAAAGTGAAAGCAAAGTGTTGTTGATATTAATTGGAATTAAAAAAAAGCATATTTTTCTATTTTCCATATTGGAAGCAATTGCTATTGAGGCATTAAGATTTTATGATGCATATTAAAAAAAACATTTGTGAGAATATTTTAGGTGCTTTGATGGGAATTGATAGCAGTTGAAAGACACATTTAAGGTTAGATTATACTTGGAAGACATGAATATAAGAAAAGATTTGCATTTGAAAAGAAGAGATGATGGGTCATACATCATTCCACGTATATGTTACAACATGTTAAGAAAGAGAACCAAAATTTTTGTCAATTTCTTAAATCATTCAAGTTTCCTAATAAGTATGCATCTAATACAAACCGTTATGATAGTGCCCATTGTGACAGTGTGAATGAGGGAAAAGTTTCAGTTTGAAAAACCATGAATGTCAAGTACTTCTGCAATTATTACTTTTTGTTGGAATACGTAAGTGTTTGCAGAAGGATGTGTCCATAAATTTAGGACAATTAGGTGAGTTTTTAAGGCAATTATATTACAAGACACTGAAAGTAGAAAAGCTTGAAAATATGTAAAAATACATAGCTTTGATACTATGTATGCCTGAACTAGTTTTCTCCCATCGTTTTTTGATGTTATGCTCCATTTGGTAATTCACTTACCGTATGAGGAAAAAATTTTATAGACCAGCTCAATTTTGATGGACGTTCTCTATTGAATGGTAATTTATGTCAACTTCTGCTTTTTAAGTTATTAGTTAACAACAATTATTAATTTTTTATATTTTGTTTAGGTTTTTAGGCTCTCTTAAGCGTTATGTTCATAATAGAGCTTAACCTGAAGGCTTTATTGTAGAAGCTTATATATCACATTAATTCTTGACATTTTTTTCTATGTATTTAAATGATGTGGAGATAAGATTTAATAGAGAAGAACTTAACTTTGATTTGATCAAGATGGTGGTTTATCAATTTTCTCCTAAAAGGTAAGGTCACTTGGAATAGGAAAATATGTGGAGTTAACTAACGACAAAGTTGAAATTGGCCATTGGTATATTTTGAAATATTGTGAGGAAGTCGATTTATTTATGAAGATGCATATTACTTTTCATTTATTCTTTCATATTTAAATATAACATTTAATCTGTCTTTTCTGACATCTATTTACTTTTTTAAATAAAGAGCACAAAGATGAGATTAGAAGAAAAGAAATTGTTAATGTTGAAGGAAGGCATAAGAGTAACTTCCCATCATGGTTTAAGACTTGAGTAAGTAATTGATGTAATAGTATAACCTTATGTCAATTTGTAGGTGAGATTAACTTCTAATTATATATTTTTATACAGATGATACGATTACATAACCATAAATTACCAGAGGTGACAATAGCATTATATGCTTTGGCATATGGGCCTGATAGGTGTGGGAAAAATATACTGGTTGCATTGTTAATGGAGTTACATTTCATATAAAAGATCATGACAGTCAACTTAAAAGTTAAAATTTTATCGTTGTTATTGATGGATAACATAAAGACGATTTTATTGAAGACACATATATATCACCATTTTATAGGAGAGATGTTGATCCCAGTGTAGTAGAAGCAATGAAGTATAAGCCAATCGATTGACCTAATTTGTGATAGTTAAATGTGTAATAAACCGCAAGTGCATGGCATAGTTATAGCTAGTATCGACAAGTACAAGTTGATCTCACGAGAACAGTGAGTACTAGTAATTACTATTATTCTATTATCTAGCCTACAAATTGATTATGATTTTTCGTTAAAGAAACTAAATTTTAGCAAATAAAATAAAGGACAACATAATTAAAACGAAGAATTGGTGAGTGACTAAATTAATTACAGATATTAAATAATTTGTATCTAAGCTTTAAATCCCCTGAACCCTTAACTAATTGATCTTTTGTCATGTAATTACGTTGTTGATTAATTGGATCGTTGAGATTGCTAAGGTATGCTAGTAACTAACCTTGAGTCTACTAACAAATAATCTTAAGATTTGTAACTAAATTAGGCAAGTTAATTGTTATAGAAAACAATGGAATCATAATTCTAAATCTCCCTAATTATTCTCTATCAAATATTTTGACAATGTAGACTTCCAATCTTATGTTCTAATAGGCATGTCGATGAAAACTCAGCCTCTCCTATTCCTTAAGCTCTAAATCGCCTTTGTAATTGCCTTTGAACTCCATAAAATAATCTCTGTCGTCTCCTCGTCTTTTTTGCCTTTGAAACATACTGTTATATGAAATTCTTGGTTTTTGGGTTACGGGCAATCTCTTGCATGATTGTGCATTATAAAATGCATAATCAGAATTTGATCGGTATGACAAAAGTGCACAGCCATGGGAAAATGCACAGACATGCACACACTCGTGCATTCTCTCCAAATTGTTGAATCTTCATTTTACGCTGTGTTTTCGCCCGAATTGTTCTTTTTAAGTCAACAAAGACAATTATCATCTGTATACGCACTTAAGATGAATTAAGTACCAAATATACAATAAAAGTGTAAAATATCTAGTAAAATACATCAAGGTATAAAATTATAGTTAATTATGCATTTATCATATATCCCCACACTCAAGTTTTTACTTATCCTTAAGCAAACTGTAATCAAAATTATAAATTTTACAACATCAATCCATCATCAATTTCAACATGTCCATTTATACTATACATTATCATATCATACTGAACCAAATTAACATGCAAATAGAATCAAGTTATCCTAAAATTAACTTCCTAAATAATATTAATAATAATTACATCAACAATCGCATTGAAATAAAAAACATACATCTTTACATCTTCACCAAGATTTCACTCAATGAGTTCAAGTGTTTAGAGTGAAAAGTATCAAGACTTTCAATTCGTACGTAGTAGAATTCTTAAGATATGCTTGTAGTAAAATTGCATCTCCACCACATATAAACTAGAAACAAAAATCAAAAGGTTTTTGTATAGATTGTAATAGGGCTTAGGTATGGTATGGTTGGGGTAATAAAAGGGGTGAAATGAAGGAAATTTACTCAACAAATATTACACAACTTGTTTACATAACATACATAGGTCCTTTCAGTGTAATTCTATTGATACCATAAACGTGTTTTTTTCTCTCTTTTGTTTTATAATAAGACAATTCGAGCATTCAGCACCACAATTCAATAGATATTGGACCTTCGAAAATTTCAAGTCTCAACAAATAAATAGAGTAAATATCCTTCAAGGTTCAAAGTAATAAATAGGTATTCAAAGAAAAATCGGATTAAGGTTAATAACTTGGGTTTAAACATTGAAAAAGATTGAGGCTTAACTTGGTTTTTCATAAAGGTAAACTTTTGGGTATGGTAATTTTCAAAGAAAAAGTCTTAAACAAGTTGGTTAATCTAGGTGCCTTTATCATTGTTAATGCTTCTAATTTTCATAAATATGGTCTCAATATGCACAATAAAACAAGTTCTAGAATTATTCTACTATACATGATATCACACATTAAAGAATAACAAGAACTTTAAAATTTTTTAAAATTGCTCATATGTTAAAGAACTCACAAAAAATGGGTATATGTCTGTAAATAGTATGTAATTTCATTCAACTTAAAAATTTTAATGATCACAAAACATATGACTTAGAAAATTAATTTCATTCTAACCATCATCCTTTTGCACACCAATTCAAGTAAATATTCAACAACAAAGTAGAGTATTAATATAGAGATTTAACCAATTCAAGATATCAAATAATGAAATTTACAATTAGAATTATAATAAACTTGAATAATTTAGTTATAATTTCGTAAAACTCATCCCTACACTTAAAATTGGACATTTTCCTCAATGTACGTAATAAAATTAGATATGTATGTGAGAGGGATGCTTGGTACTTTCCTGACTTTGACAATCTCTGAATTTGATCCATCCATTGTTAACTTACCCTTGCAAAAATAAAAGAAAAAGAAAGGATAAAAGAATTAAAGGAAATAACAATAACACTAAAGAAGATAATAATAGAAACATCTTTATTATAATATTTAGGACTAAATAATTAACAAAAAGAAAATTAAAACATACATAAAAGATAAATAAAAATGATACAAATGAAAACATCTTATACATCGTGTGATCTTGGCTAATCTGACAAGGATAGGTGCTCCTAATGATGATTCTGGCTAAATTGAGTAGCTACAGATGAGCTGCCCTTGCAAGATGGTGGTATCAGACAAACAACGCCAAGATGGCTCACTGTTGATTCCATCAACTCTCTCATCTGGTCTGATGAAGTCGCAAGCCCGCTCATCCACTCCATAGGTTTTACTTCTTGTCTCTCCAGCTAAGCTATAGCCCGTTGGCTTGGATAAAACTCCTTCGATTCTTATCCTTCTATTTGTGATGGTGAGGACTAAGTCTATGAGTATTTCTCTCGAAGTTCTCCCGATGCTAATGGCTCATTAGGCTTCCCTATAAGTCAGTACACATATCCCATAGGTCCCTAATGGCGACGAACCATATGCATATGATGCAATGTAGTCAACTTAACTGCTTCCATGGTTGTAATCTCTAGCATCAGTGGTAGCCAATCAAAATTCCAATCCAATACGTGTTAACTTTGTCACATATGGTCCGACATAAATTGTGTCAACCTTCTTATCTTCACTTTGATGCCGGATAAACTTGATAAAAGCATGCCCTAAATGTATAGGCTCTCGCTCACTCATGCTTTGGAGGTAGAAGACATCAATATTATCAGCGACTCCGTAGCCGTCACCTATGTCAAAACCTTTGATATGCATGGGTTATAGTCGCCCTCTGTGTTGAGCTTGCTCCAAAAATGTTGCGGAGGCCCCGCATGGCAAATCTTTGCATAGTTCTTAGTATTGAAGTGTCTCCATATCCTCTCGATCGTATAATCCTAAGGTGATGGAGAACTGGGGATATTCATTTGATGTCTTTACCCCATCATCTGGAACTGAACCGTATTGGGGCGATCCCGGTCATAACATCCCTTCTCTACAGAAATTGTGGAGAGGACCTTCAGAATTAGCTCTTTGTAAGATGGTTCCACGATTTC
The DNA here is from genome assembly GCA_027563595.1 of Erythroxylum suave. Taxonomy (NCBI): domain Eukaryota; kingdom Viridiplantae; phylum Streptophyta; class Magnoliopsida; order Malpighiales; family Erythroxylaceae; genus Erythroxylum; species Erythroxylum suave. The sequence continues at coordinate 40,393,113 of JAOSBN010000178.1, read as the reverse complement.
AAAAAGTCGAGACCATGCTCCTACCTCCACTAGCTCCCTCACTAGTTGGGTTAACCAAACCTGCTCCATGGCCTCCCAATTAATGTACCGATTGACTCCAACTTTCTTATTCTTAAGCCTTTTATATTGCGCTTCTTAAGCCCTGACATTGAATATAAGTATCTGTGGCCTCTTTAGGAGCTGGGTTGACGTATAAGACTCGCCTCAATGCCTCTTAGTCGAAGTCTCTTTCTCTTGCCATGTGTGTGGCATCTTTGCTAGACACTTTTAAAACCAAGTATAAGGAAACTAAATTATCGATCTCAAAGACATACTATTTCCCCACACTTAAGTTCATTCATGCTTTAAGCATACTAATTGTGAAAAAAAAAAACTAATGAAGAAAACCAAACAGCGAAACAATTACAAAATTAAAACAATTAAAAACATAAACACTCAAGCAAAATTGATAAAAAAAATAACTTGACAAGTAGTTAATTGCAAAATTAAAATTAGAAAATTTTAGCAGACTCAATTGTTCAAAGAAAGTTCTAACCCTAAAATTGAAAATAAAAATGCTAAAGTTGAAATTAAATAAACTTTGCACAATTGAAAAGGTCCCATGAAATTAAACACAAGCCCATGTTTGATAAATGTCGACATTGACTAATTAACCTAATTTGATAGAAAATACCACAATTTAAAATATGTAAAACAACAAAATCACAAAGTTTTGCAATTAGAGTTGAAATTAAACCCAATTCACATGTAATGAATCAAATTAGATGATAAACTCAATTAAGTGAAGATTAAATATGACCATTAGACACAAACAAAGTTAAATGGACAAATTCTCCAAAAGTTCCAAAATCATGCAATCAGTGCTTTTAGTTGGAAAACCCATAAATTACATGAAACATCAATAAATCATGCATAAACAAGTGAAAGTAACACGAAAACTTATTTGGGTGCTGTTAAAAATGGACGAAAAATACAAAAGTTGGATTGAGACAATGAAAGGTGATGTTTGGTTTGAGAGGGGGAGAGGAGAAATGAAAATTTTTAGCAAATTAAGGCATTTTAAGACGCATCATGAAGTGCACAGCCTTGTGCACAACCATATGTTAGACCGTGCACTTCTCAGAATTACTGTTAATCGCAATTTTGTATATGACAGATGCACAACCATGCATCTAAACGTGCAGAATAATTTTAATGTTTTCTTGAGTTAAGCAACTTCAAAAATTAATCTGTAAACATAGCAATCCTTACACTTCATCATTAAAACATAGAACAAAGTACCCCTAAGTCGCAATTATGCACAATTCCTCCAAGATGCTTTGTATCGCAAAATATTTAAAAACTAAGTTTAAAAAATTTAAAAACAAAAGGCAAAAAAATATATCAAATTATGGGTTACCTCCTATGTAGTGCTTCTTTTACCATTGCTAGCTCAAAATACTTCTTCCGCTCAAATTGGTTCAAATGAATCATGTGATTATAGTGTAACCATAGGTTTCATGACTTTTAAGTAAGCTACCTTTTTATGCTTTCTACCACCTTTCTTCCTTAGTTTATTCTCTTAAATTTGTGGCTTCTCGAATGGATCCTTGTATGTGGAGCCCAAAAAAATTTTTCACAAGATTCTTTTATCTTGATAGCATCCACAAATTCATAGGGACTTTTCTTACCATCAGATACTTTAAATGAAAGCCTTTCTTTCCCCACTCTTAGGGTTAACTCGCCTCCATTAACATCTATAAAAGACTTGGTGGTAGCTAAGAATGGTTGTCCAAGGACAATAGGTATGCCCAAATCTTCATCTATGTCCAAGATGATAAATCAATGGGAAAGGTGAATTTGTCAACCTTAATAGGCACATCCTTGATTATTCCCCTAGGTATAGTGATCTGTCAGCCATTTGCACACACATCCTAGTTAGTGTTAATTCATCTAATTCCTTCTTTTTACATAAAGTTTAAAGCATAATATTTATGCCAGCTCCTAAGTCCACAAAAGCCTTATCCTTCTTGACACTATCAATAGTACAAGGAATATAGAAATTCCATGGATCAACTTGTTTCTTTGGTAGTGTTTTCACTTTGCTGTAGCTCTTCTTACTTAACAATTTTCTCAAACTTTTTTAGTCCCTTTTTGATTGATGAAATCCCGTTCAATAATTTCGTGATATTTGATTTTTGTGGAAGGGGTTTTTTATAAGGACCCTTTTCTTAAGTACAGTTAACAAGGCAATGATATTGTCTAACTTTTCTTCCAAGGATTCCCTCCTGGTTTTCATAGGACACGATATGGGAGGTTATTGTTACTTGACTTGCTTCAGTAATGGTTTGCCTACAGTTTAGAGTGACCTTAGCAGTCATTGCTTCCTTTTATTCCTTCAGGAGCTTTTTTTCAGTGGCATGGGTGATTGCCATTATCCTTTCCTTCAGATTTGTTTTAGTTGTGCTCAGTAAACTCCCCTTAGGTCTCTTCGCCAATGATTTGGCTAGTTGGTCCAACTTTATTTCTATGTTTCTTATTTATGCATCTGTCTGCTAATGTTTTGCCTTCGAATCTTAAATAAATTCCATCATCAACTCATCAATATCTGATTTACTTAGTTGTGATGTTTGTGTTCAAAATCTAAGAGGAGGGTTATTTTTTTGTTGACCTTAGTTACCTCAAGAGAAGTTAGGATGGTTCCTCCATCCAGGATTGAGTGTGTTACTATAGAGATTATTTTGAGATCTTGGAGCATTCCTCAAATATTCTACATGTTCGAACTGATCTAATTGAAAATTTTGTCCTTTGTAATTTAGTCCATATAATTCACACTGCATCACTCTTCCTTATGGAACCATAGTGATTATGTCTATCTTCTTACTCAAAGCCTTCACTTGACAAGCTAGTTGAGTCATCATATCTACTTCATATACTCCCGATGGCCTATTAGTAGTTTTTGTGTTAGCTGAGCACCATTGATAGTTGATCATAGCCATATCCTTGATCAACTCTTAGGCTACGTCAAGTGTCTTGTTATTTAACTTCTCTCCAGCTACTGCATCAATTGACTATCTAGTATTTTGACTTAACCCATTATAAAATGCTTAGATTTTCATCCACAAAGGTAGTCCGTGATATGGGCATCATTATAGCATCTCCTTGAATCTTTCCCAGGTGTTATATAATGATTCACCCTCAGTTTAGGAGTATGATGAGAAGTCATTCCTTAACTATGTAGTCTTTGTTGGGGAAAGTACTTCAATAGAAAATTTTCTTCCACTTAATCCCAGGCTATAAGTAACGAATGTGGTATAGAGTTAAGCCAGTGCTTAGATTTTCCTCTCAAAGAGAAAGGAAATAGACACAGTCTAATGACGTCATTGTTTGCTACATTTATCTTAAAAGTATCGCAGATCTCTATGAACTTAAAGTTGTGTCTGTTAGGGTCCTCGTCCCAGATTCTATCAAATTAGACTGACTGTTGCACCATCTAAACGATGCTCGACTTGATCTCAAAGTTATTAGCTTGCACAATCAGTTTCGCAATGCTGGATTCCATGCCAATTAAGCGTAGCTTAGCATAATTGAACATAGTTTATAGATGGTCTACCATGTTACGTGATCCCTTGGTGTCTGTGTGCCCTTCTAAATCCTCTATTCAACAATCTAGTCAAACTTCCTAAGGATAGTCTTATGACGATTCCTTCTCCTAAGGTTAGTCTTATGATGATTCCTTCACGCAGTATCTCAAGATCTACATCTAGTAAGTTCTCAGTTGTGCTCCGGGTCATAAATTAACCTAGAGTGTAAATCTAAAATATAGAAATGAACTAAATAACTAAAAATAAATAAATAATGTAAAGTAAAAACAAAAATTAAGGCAAATAAACAAACTAAAGAAATGACTAGATTAACAGTACTAAAACCTTGATTGACCTAATTCATCATAGTCAAATTTGTAACAAATCGCAATTAACTGGCATAGTTGTAGCTAATACCCGCAAGTATGGGTCGATCCCGTGAGGATAATGAGTACTAGTAATTACTGTTATTCTAGTATCTAGCCTACATATTGATTGTGATTTTGGTTAAAGAAACTAAATTTCAAAAAATAAAATAAAGGACAACACAATTAAAATAAAGAATTTGTGCATCAATGAATTAGTTACCGATATCAATTAATTAGTATCTAGGCTTCAATTCTCCTTAAACCCATAACCGATTGATCTTTTGTCATGCAATTGTGTTGTTAATTAATTAGACCATGGAGATTCCTAAGGTATGCTAGTAGCTGACCTTGAGCCTACTAACAACTAATCTTAACATGTCTAACCGAATTACTCAGGTTAGATTTTATAGTATTACATTACCGTATTATGAATTCCTGTATTAGGTTTAACCCTAATTCAAAAGATTTATATCATCCTATCTCTAAGGTTGTAATCGACCCTTTGCAATTATTGTAGATCTATTCAAACCTAGTATTTTAATAACTACGTATGAAATCAAATTAAAGTCTAATAAATCAGATTAATAGCCAATAAGAAAAATAGATAATTGGATTGAAATAATCAACCAATGCAATTGCATTCATAAAATAATAAAAACATGTTTTGGTATCAAATAGGGTTCATCTAGCCTAAATACTAACATGAAAATTAGTGACACATCAACAAACATGATATCTGATACATTTATATAGGAAACTGAATGGAAAATGACAAAATCATAATTCTAAATCTCCCTGATTGTTCTCTATCGAGTATTCTGACGATGTAGACATCTAATCATTTGTTTAAATAGATTTGTCGATGAAAACTCCAAATCAGTATTCTGCTCGTCAAGCTCCAAATCACTTATATGATTGCCTCTAAACTCAGAATGATGCTTGTCGCCCCATTCTTCGTTTTTGCCTTTGAAGCGTCACTTTTATATAAAATTTTAAGTTTTTGGGTTACAGATAGTCTCTTGCATAATCGTGCATCAGACCTTGCATGATCATAATTTGATGGGTATCACAAAAGTGCATGACCATAGGAAAATTCACAGACATGTGCATGATTGTGCATTCTCTCCAAATTGTCAAATCTTCATTTTGCACTATGTTTTCGTACGAAATCTTCTCCTTTAAGTCAATAAAAGCAATTATCATTTGTACACACACTTGAGACGAATTAAGTGTCAAATATATAATAAAAGTGTAAGATATCAAGCAAAATACATCAAATATAGGTATAAAATTATAGTTAATTATGCATCTATCACCAATCTTGTCTTACAAAGAGATGAAAACTATATTGAGGATTTATTATATGACAATGATGATACTTTGGACGAATATAATAACGATGAAGAGTTGAATCATAATGCAATTAATGATGATAATTGAAGGTAATAAAGGTGTTATTTATGTTGTTTGATATATAATATTGTTAACATTTATATTAATTAGTATTGTTGATGTTTAAGTTATGTTAATGCAGATTGTTGATGTTTTAGTTTTGTTGATGAAAATTGTTATTTCTTGAGTTATGTTAATGTGGATTGTTGATGTGAAAGGACCCATCCCGGCATTCCCCTTTTGGAACCTAAGTGGAGGCCTCCTGGCGACCCACAGTAACCCTCCAATCAATATCTGAATCGACTGAAGGGTTCTTGCAAAGCTAAACTGCTCAACAATTTAAAGTTTTAATAATTTAATAATTAAAAATGCGGAAAATAGTGGGAACTTTTTTTTCATTTTATTGAAATTTTCGGTAGCGTAACGATTGTATTTTGACATTCCCAAAACTTTTAACAACCCTGTCAAATTTGAAAACACTTATATATTCACTCCAATTTCTCAACTACAAATTTTGGACTTTAAGTTCACTCACAAACATCCCAAACAAACAATTCTCAATAGTCACTACAATAAACTTTTAAAATCTAAAACATATTCATGAATTTCCTTTAAAAGCTTTTATAAACATCCATTCCTTACACAAATGTACATAGCAAATTGACACAAGCACAACAACACCCGACAATACAACTAATCTTAAGGCGAAGTCCCAATTACTATTGCACCGATATGAATACCTAAGGTAGTTTGTTTAAAAACATAAAAATACGGATGAGCCAAATAAGCTCAGTGAGTGTAATAAGTTTACTATAAAATTGGACTTTTCATAACAATATAACCGCAATATTCCATACAATCATAAAGCTCATGGTAAAACATTTTTCATAACAATTTATTCGTGCATCATCAAATCTAGTAATAACATAACATTTTGTAAAACACAATTTCAATTTTTTTTGAAAATCTATTTCGAAACGCTTTTCAAAATTAGACTCATCATATAAAAGTTTCCGTTTCTCATTTTCCTTAATCAATAAACAGTGTTGACAATTAGTTTTTTTTTTAAAACTTTAATACTGAAAATTAAGTTATTTTCATGATTTTCCTTACTCAACATAGCCCACCATAGTTTCTTTACCATATGGTACACTCGGCATAAAGTCACGAAGCTAGTTCTGTATTGCTTACTGGCAACTACTTAATCACTATTTACAAAGCTAGTTCTACATTGCTTACCTGTAATAGGTTAACTGCTATGAACTGATAGTTATAGAGCCGGTTCTGCATCGCTTACCTGTAATAAGTCACGAAGCTGGTTCTGCATCACTTACTTGTGACTATTAACTACTATTTACGGAGCTAGGTCTACATCGTTTACCCGTAATAGGTTAACTATTATAAATATACCCATATGATAACATTTATAGAGCCTAGTGGTGTATCATAAGCAAAAGCAACTCCCAATCATATAAAGTTAACCTTCAAGTTAAAACTCATATATTGCTAAAGAAAAATCTCATGCTAGCAATATTCACTTGTAAAATATCATTTGTACTAAACTCAACATAAATATTCATTTCATGATTAAATGAAAACCATTTGAATAAACTCAATTTCAAGTACATTTATATGTTATCAATTCTTTTGCAAAGAATTTAGTAACATAAAATAATTAAAATACATTCACAATTTTGCACACTTATTGCCAAACACACCCACACATTGAGTGTCTTTTCTTTACCAAAAAAAGTCATTTATTTCCAAATTAAGAAAAAAGCGTTAAAACTATATATTCAATTTAATCGAATTCGAGACTTGTATATAATCTTGTAACAGGCATGCTAATCATATTTCTGTTTACGTCTGTAAGCTAACCTATTGGTCACCATTTCCAACTATAACTTCAAAAGTCACTTAAATTTCCTATTTTAATCCATTCCAACTTACCAATTCCTTCAAAACATAATCTCACCCAATTTAATTCACCATATCATAATCATTCATGATGAGTCACAGTTATGACCCATGTCCAGAATCTATGCCACCATTTGTTCCTTAATTTTTGCACAGTAAACGTTCAAATTAGGTTTTAAAGCCTTCTAGACATTTGTTTCCCCATGTCTCTAGCTTCTGTATCATCAACAACCATGCCATCTCAACTTCTAAATCATGAAAATGTACCAAATATTACAAGTTATTTCAATACAGGGGCAGTATCATGTTACCATTTTCAATCTCAATTTTTAATATCATTCATCCTGAATCAGGTCTAGGTTTCTTCTGGAGAGTTTTATTACCATGTCTTAGGTTTCATATCCAGTTAGAATCACCCAATTTGGAGGTCTTTAGGCTGAGTTATGGACAAAACATTGGGACTGGTTCAAGTTAACCTAAGACATAATCCCACTACACATTCCTCTCTTGTCATATTCAACTAATTCCATACAAAGAAACATCATAGTAAAACCAAGACAACATTGATCTTAAACACATCCATATTACTTAAGAAAACCCATAAAAATTAGAAATTTAAGCTAGGAAACTTACCACTTTTCTTCTCCAATCTTTTGAGTATTTGATGAATACTTCAAGATTTCTCCAAATCACCATCAAATTCCATAAAGAATGACACCTCTCTTCTTCCTATTCTCCTTGGCCGAATTCTTCCTCTTTCTCTCTTCTTTTCTTCCTTTCTTTTTGGTTCTCACGAATCCTCCTTGCAAATGAACCAATTTTGTCTTCTTTCACCTCTTTATACTACTTTAATACTTTACATACATCATTTTCTTATTAATCATCTTAAATGACTCACCATCATCTAATTTAATATGCCTTAAACCATATGGAGCCTTGAAATTGGTCAATAAATGTGATTTGTTTAAAATGCATTAATTAACTCCATTTATGTAAAAATTACAAATCGTCCTTTCATGGATTACTACACCTATAAACCAGACTAAATCCTGAAAATATTCCACAGTCATCTTACCATCAAATTGACCATGGGATACTTTACTTAGGATCGGTACTCAGTAATTAGGTGCCTCAAAAATTTTGAATAAGTTTAAAATCATCAATACCCTTTATTTTCCAAAAAGGATATTTTAGTCCAATAATTTCAAATTACCCGAATTTTATTCAAACAACTTCCGTCTTGACCTATTTTAGTTCCTATGGACTCCAATTCTAAATCTAGAGCTTTTCATCATATTTTGAAATTATTAGGTAATTTTTCAGTTTTCTGACCAAATTTTTGGATTGAATCCGAAAATCACTAAATGTCACTGAAATCATCTGAATTTCATTCAAAAGTTTCATCTAAATCTCCAAAGCATATTTTGCGGCTTTTAAAGCTCGTTCGGACTCTTTCTATAGCCTTTCAAAGTTTTCAAAAAAAATTTGAGAAATTTTCGGTTGAGTCCATAACCATCTCCGGTTTATCCGTGATGTCTGTTTTAACCTTAATAATACATTTTAATGCTTAAATTACTCTAGTACACCATAAATAGAGCATACTCTATAAAATGCATATACAACACATTACATAGTACACAGTACAATCATCAAACTAGGATATTACATGATGATTGATTTATATTAATGTGGATTGTTGATGATTAAGTTATATTAATGCATCTTGTTAATGATTTAGTTGTATTAATGCGTATTGTTTACAATTGAGTTATGTTAATGCAGATTGTTGATGACTGAATTATGTTAATGCAGATTATTGATAAATGAGTTATGTTAATATGAATTGTTGATGATTGAGTTATATTAATGTGGACTGTTGAGGATTGAGTACTGTTAATATGAATTGTTGATGATTAAGTTATATTAATGGGGAATGATGTTAATGCAGATTATTGATGGTTGAATTATGTTAATGTTGCTTATTGATGGTTGATTTATGTTAATACGTGATTGTTGATGATTGGGTTATGTTAATGAAATTAATGTTAATGATTGAATGTATGTTCGTAATGATGATTAGACATATTGTAATGTTAATAAAATTTATGATTGTTTGTATAGATATCCAATATAATGACACTTGGTAGAAACAAAGAAAAGAAGGTGGTAGGTTTTGAAATTATAAACAGAGGGATATGCAACTTCAACCAGATCAGTCAGTTCCTAACTAAAAATAATAGTTGACCTCCACCAATGAATTTAGACAGACACAACCTCATTCTTCCTCAAACAATAATGAATCAACTAGTACAGAGGTGTCAACAGGTTTGTTAATCTTTAACACCTACAAATAGGCTTATGCTCAAATAAATATTTACATGTTTAATGCATATTTTCTTATCATTATTTATTTATTGTCAGGTTCCAATGTCAATATTAAAAAAAGATGTAAAGGTATAACTAGAAATTGTAAATTGCAATGAATGAATGTTACAATAAATAGCAAGTTGTCAATACACACTGATACTTCACATGTTCATCCCATAGACAAGAGCCAATCTACAAAATTATCTAATAAGTTAGGGATTATTGCGAGAAAAGAATTATCTTGCCTGAACCATGCTAAGGACTTGAAGGAAGAAAACTTGCTTAAAAATCCTTTGGATAAAGTTGTGATAAATTTTCAATATATTTAACTATATGCAATACTGTTTTACTTATTTTAAGATTAATTACACTTTTACTTATCAGTCACAGATGAAAATAAATGTTGTCGATATCTAGAACATTGATGTTTCAAACTGGGTGACTTCATCGTTGAAACAAAGGAATAAGGATCATCGATATAGGTTGCATAAGTTTTATAAATATTTTCCTTCTGATATGGAGGCAAGAAGACATTTTGGAACGAATGTCTCAAGAAAATTGGAATAATTTGTGTGATTACTAGGCCTCTCCCAAAATTTAGGTTTGTTTTTTTTCCCCTTTATATTTACTTCCAGTAATCTTGTTAGATGATTTAATGACTACCTATTCTTTTTTTCCTTTTTTAGGAAAAATGGTAGAAGGAAAAGTTCAGTAGAGGAAATATGAAAATAACTCACAATCAAGTATCTAAATCATTTATAGTCATCCAAAAAGAATATGTAAGATCTTTGTTTACAAGTTACAATTATATCAGTTAACACTACATTATTTATTGTGCCTTATATTTTTCTTTCATAAAACAGAGTGAGAAGAAATTACATAGAAAAGGCTGTGATAGGATCACACTGTACAAAGTGACTCACTATGAGGAAGGCTAAGGGTAAATGTCAGAAGAAGCGAAAAATAACCATGTAAGTCTAAAAATTTGTTTAAATTTTAATTTTATTTATTTATATAGTACAAACTAATAATATTGTATTGAATATTGATTTTTTAAATTTTCGAATGGGATGCAGGATTTGTTGCAAAAATCAATGTTTGATGGCAGTGAGGTCAATGTAGCAGAAATTTACAATACCCTACTTATCGCACATTCTAGTTATATCAAATGTTTCAATCTCATTAAGATCCACATACAGTCAAGGTCTTAAAGAGGAAAACAAGTTGCTTACGACTGAATTACGACACACTCAAAAAAAAGTTGACCAAGCATGATAAGTACCTCAAAAAAATACTCGATTTGGATTATCAAACCAATGAAGATGATAGTGGACGGTATTAATTACGTCTCTTATATTTTTTCTCTTAATTCCTATTTGTATTATAATTTTAAATTTAATACTTTTTCTCGTATTATAGATTTAAAGAAGATGCGACGACTTAGTGATTTGTATTATAATTTTTAAATTAGTCTCTGTATTTATTATTTTGTATATAAGAATTGTTGAAGTTATAATTAAAATCTTGTATACATTGAAATTTAAGATATTTTGTTTTTATATACAATGCTTCAAATTATCAATTATTTTTGTATAATTTTTTAAAATAAACTATCAATAAAATATATCAAAACATTATATACAATAATATTGATTAAAATTGTAACAAATAATTTATTCCAACATGGTATAACATTTCGTTAAAATAAAAAAAAACATTTGATTATATTTTACAAAATGTAGCTAAAAATATTTTCCTATATTTTCATAAACGTAGCTGAAAATTTTTGGCTACGTTTTTTACAAAAATAGCTAAAAACATTTGGCTAAGCTTATGAAAACTTAGCTAAAAAATTTCACAAACGTAGCTAAAAACATTTGGCTACGTTTATGGAAATGTAGCTAAAAAATTTAGGTTATGTTTCTTGAAATATAACGCTTCTAAAAATGTGGCTAAAAACTTTTGGCTAAGCTTCTGGAAACATAGCTAATTGTTTTTAGCTATGAAAAATAAGTGTAGCCAAACTCTTTGGCGACGATTCCTCTTATCATCGCTAAAAGTTTTTAGTTATGAAAGCGAAGCATTTCTAAAAACCTTTTGCAACAGTTAGGCCAAAACATTGCCTATAGTTTTCAATAACATGGATTTCATGACATTTTGGGATACAAAAATAAACGATCGCAAATCTTTTTTACGATGATTTTCTTACCTTTAGCTACGATTTTTTCGTAGGCGAAGGTGAACTTTGTTGTCATGAGTAATTAGGTTGAATGGAGATCTAATATCATAATCTTCACCAAATACATCATAAATACAGAAAAACTAAAAATAGTGGTAGAGCTACATTATATTGAGTACCAGAATCTTGATAAAATAATCTATACTAAAAATTATGGTCAAAATAAGATATGAAAAATGATTAGGGGCGAGAGGTAGGAACCACCAACTTTAGGTATCAAAACTTGAAATCCATATTAGAAACTTCATAACTGCTTATATAAGGAAGCTCGTACAAAAGTCAACCTAGTGCAAGTGTAATCATAACAAACAGTAACAACTTAATATATCCATAAAAGAAACAAAAAAACAAAAAAAATGCACAAAGTTCAATGAAACATGAAAAGGCACTTTAGAAAATGAACTAGCTCAATATAGTAGCATTAGAAGAAAACCAAACCAAACAGTCAAAGTTAAGGAGATAACCAAGCAATAGCTACTAATTGGAGTCAAATTCACTTCCTAAAATAAAGAAGAAGTAGCCTTAGTCATAAGGAAAACATACATGTGAAGCTAAAAACTATAAGATTGTTTTTTGCTGAATCTCCCTACGATAATACTATAAGGTAAAGAGTCAGTCTACTTAGTTATATTTCTAATAACACAATAATATTAAATAAGAGAATAAAGACTTCGGGGTTTTTGTCATGAAGGAGCTTTTATTAGACTTCATACTTTTGATAATTTCTTACTACTGTCTATAGTTGTCTCGTGATTATGTTTTAATCATGTTTAGCATTTAATTCTTTATAGAAATTATTGTGATTGATGTCACTTATATGTAATTACATTTATTAATAGAAGCTTAAACAATATGAATGATTCCAATGATTATATGGAAATAAACGAAAGAATAAGAGTGGAATGATACTATAGAGATGTATTTAATCTCATTGATGGTTGAAGAAGTGAAGACAAGAAAACAAGCAACTACTACCTTTTCTAAATTTGGTTGAAAAACCTATTTAGGCATATATTCAAACAAAATTTAATAAAAGGTATATTTATGTTCAATTGAAGAATAAGTATAATAGATTAAAGGGTATACTAATGGATTAAATGCCATATTGAAGAATTTCAAGAATTACTTAAAGAAACAAGAATAGGTTACGACTCTTTTATCGGTGAAGTTAATGTTACAAATGAATGTTGGAAAATTTTATTTAAGGTAAAATATGTCATTGCTTTATTAATATATCGTATTATATAATATTTGTTCTCGTGGTTTCTTTTCATCATTATAGGTGCATAAAATGGGTTGCAGATTCAAGAAAAAAGATGTAAAGGAGTTTTCAGACTTGTGTTATTTTTTTGGAGGTACTACTGCAACTAATTTTCATACACATCCATAAACTAAATCTCTATTGAATATTACAAAAGAAGATAATAGAATTAATGTTGATGAAGATTGTTCATATAATGAAAAAGGAGATCGAGTTATAATTTCTCCATCTAAGAGAAAGAAATTTCCTTAAAATAAGAAGGAAAAGAAGACACAACCTAATATTGTAGAAGAGGTCTTAGTTATAATTGTGAATAATCAAAAAGAAAGAATGATTTACTTAAAGAAAAAACTAATTGTAACATCATCAACTATAGAGAATGGATTTGAAGCTTCATCAATTAATCAAAAGTCTAAGATAATGCTGGATTGTTTGAATTACTTAGATGAACTTGGTGTTGGGGGTGTGTAATACGAAAAAGTCGTGAAGGCTTTACATGATTCTCCACTTTATATGGATACTTTTATGAAGATGGTAGATATAAGGAAGCTGGATTGGATTATGTCGCTTTAATTATATTTTCATGTTATTGCATATCAAATTCTTATTAATTTAACACTTTATATTAAGAACTATTCCATAGTTTGAATATTTTAAGCTTGTGTTTTGTATGATTGTTTGAGTCAATGTTTTTAAGTCTATGTTTTGGATGAATATTTTAAGTCTATGTTTTATATGAATATTCTAGATTTCATGAAACCTTTTGACTGAATGTTTTTTTATTATTTAATGTTGGTATTGTAGGTACATGGATTCCTTATTAGTTTTCAAATTCGATTTTGATGATATATTAATGAATATAATAATTATTTCTTTGTCTGGGGAAGATATTACTAATTAAATTATTTATTTCATGGTTAATTATTTGACTAATAAAAACATAAATTTTATTTTCAAAGAAGAAATTAAGCAATGATCTATTGAATGAAAAAGGTTAGAACATGTTCAAATTAACATAACAATTAAATTATACATTCTATTATTTTAATTTTTGGGTTAATTACCCAAAAAACCTAAACTTTTGTCAAATTTTCAATTATAGCTTGAACCTTAAAAATTAGCAATAAAATGCACAAACTTTCAATTTTTTTCAATTCTAACTCGAATTTTAAAAAGTAGCAATAAAATGATCAAACTTTTAATTTTTTTCAATCCTAGCCCGACGTTAGTGTTTCTGTTAAGTTTGCTAACGTGGCTTATCACATGTTTCAGAAACTTTAACTATTAATAAACGCCAGCCAAAATAAACATAAAAATGAAGATTAATGAAACAAAGTCATTAATCAAATAATTAAAATGATGTAATTGTTTAAAAATGATCTAAATCAAATTATGCAGCCACGACGATTTTGCACTTTGATTTCAATTTTTCCTTGGTTTTTGGTTTGTTCTCTTGACTTTTTTACCCTTCGATTTTCAAATTACGTAGCTTTGACACCCTCATACTAAGAACATCAGGAGAACGAAGTAAAAACGAAGAACTTACTGGTACAATACTCTGTAATGTGAGTAATTTGGGGCGTCAAAAGAATAAATAGAAAACAAATGACTGAGGGCATCGTAAAAACAATAGATAACGTCGAGATAGAATTGAAAAAAATTAAAAGTTTGAACATTTTATTGTTACTTTTTGAAACTTGGGTTAGAATTTAAAAAAAATGAAAATTTTGACAATTTATTGCTACTTTTTAAAGTTCGAGTTATAATTAAAAAAAATGATGAAATTTTAGACTTTCTTTTTATAATTAACCCTGAATTTTTTGACATATCCTTGAATCAAAATTTGAAGAGGTTAAAAGTTTATTTATATTCACTAGTTAATACATTATTTATGGCATATCCTTGCATCAATACTAGATTCAGACTATTTCTGCGACATAGGTCTCTCCTCAATTGAAATTTGTAGGCTGGCCCGTCATCAAGAAATTAATTTTCAATGTTTAATTAGGCTTTGGTTGGACTGATGCAGGCTTCAAGAATTTGGCAAAGTCGGAATGAAATCTAACCTTGTTTTCTTGATTGTGTAAAAGCGGAGGGTTATGAATGAGTCTACCAAAAAGTCTCAAGGCTCCTCTCCTACAATATAATCTCTAAGAGCTGCTTAAGCGCTTTCCGAGGATTAGATATAACCAAGTGCCTATAAGCAAACTATGTTCTTTGCTTCACAGCCTGTTTTATGAAATAGTTTCTGTCCCTACATAGCTGAACTGCCTCTTCATCGTCTAGCTTTGAGGTAAAACAACCCATCTCTCACATTCCATGTCTCTTTCCCTTTCGCCTTAAAAGTTTCCATCTAAAGGATCAAAATTAGAATCTGAAAGGTATGCCTTCTTATATCTAACCAGATTCATATAGATTGCACCAGCTATTGCACATTGGCACAGAATTGTTTACTTAACTATAAATAAATAATTATTTTAAGCCCTACAATCAATCGCTTTAGTTGTAGTTTAGTGATAAATTATTTCAAGGCATTCTTTATCTTATTCATGTTTAGATGTATATGTTAAAGTCCATAGAATAATTGTACATTGCAAATGAAATTATAATGAGACTATAATTATGAGATTCATAGTACATTTATGTATTACTCTTAAATGTTCCTAGTCATTGTTCTATTAAGATTTGAAATTAATAGAACATAAAAAAACTATCATATATTTTGTTTTTCCTTATGAAAGAAGTTGTCGGTCTTGTAGGCTACAGTATAGAGATACTTAAACAAACGTGTGCGTGCTTGTTAGAGAACAAGTTCACTTAATATACCCGATATGAGAAATCCATTTGGAACTTTACTTGTATATCTATGGAATTTTCATTGTGATGATTATATAAGTGATCCGTTGACTTGAAGTCATCAAAGTTATCTTATATAAGGATTGCTATGTTTTGATACTACTTATGATCTATTTAATCATGGGTCATTTAATCGATAATCATTTGATATAGCATGAACTATATGGAGGTAGTTGAGAGATCAAAATATGACTCATCACCTTAAAGTAATTAGGGAGAATGGTTCGTTGTTCTCAATTAGTATTGATTCAAGAAATCCTTGGCCAAGATGAAATGACGCTTTGTAAATAGGCTTAAGCTCTATATATGGAGCTAACACTTCTTGCTTAACCATCTCTGTAAGAGTTACAGAGTTTTCTCAACTCATTCTGTAGATATCATCAGAGGCCGGACATTTGTGTGGCTATAGTGATTGAAATGGATCGGTTTTAGGAATGGCTCGAGGGATACGACAAGATAAAGATCAAGCTTTGGAGTAAGGTACAAATTAAGTTTTCACTTTATTATGATTTGTGTTGATTATTTTATAGAATTAAATATATCTCAATTTCGGAAAATCAAAAGTTATGAAAAGTTTTGTGATTATTCCGCTGCGGTCGAGATCAAATCCCGACCGATTTTCCAACATAAATAATATCTGCGGTCGAGATCAAATCCCGACTGATTTTCCAACATAAATAATATGCTTGAAACAACAGGCAGTAGCAAACGATTTGCCTCAGGCATAAGAAACCGCAATTATCCAATTGAGAGAAGAAATATTGAGGGTTAGGGTTCATTCTTCGTAGAGAGAAGAGAACT
This sequence comes from Erythroxylum suave, assembly GCA_027563595.1. NCBI lineage: Eukaryota > Viridiplantae > Streptophyta > Magnoliopsida > Malpighiales > Erythroxylaceae > Erythroxylum > Erythroxylum suave. The sequence continues at coordinate 40,376,349 of JAOSBN010000178.1, read as the reverse complement.
TGGAAATAAGGTTGGCCAAAAAAAGATAGCAATATCTTTATTTTTCTTTAATTGTTTTTAATCTATTTTATTTATTGATAAAAATTATAAAATTATATTTTATTATTGTTACTATTAATATAAGCTAAAAAAATTACTATTTCAGGATTTGATTTTATACTTTTATCTTATTAGCACAAGCCACTTCGCATAGAAAGTGGGTGTAAATGTATATATATGTCAAATTAAGTGGGACGGTGCGATGCACGTTATGATCTAATTTGAGTCCAAGGACTAACTCCAATCTATTTCATTTCCTAAATTTCATACTTGAATTTTTTTTAAAATTCAAATTACACCTTCGGTCTTAAATATATAATAACCTAAATTTAGAATAGATAAAGATTTTGAAGATCAAAATCAATAAAATCTATAAAATATTCAGAGCAAACTACACGGCTATCTGTTAAGTTAATCTGAATAAAAAAAAGACCACTCAAACGTTTGGTTAACAATGTGATACTGACACCATACCATATTAAATGGCACTTTACATGCCCCTGTATTCCCCTGTGCTACCTAGATCTGCTTTGCTCTCACTCCACTCCTCTTGTTGACGACTTCTTTATTATGAAATTAGGATTGTCCTGTGATTAGACTGCCACCTTCAGATTCTTAGTCTTCTCCATAATCACAGAGTGACCTATTACATAAAGCCACCTGTCCTGTTGTAGGTAACAGTGAATTTGAAGTTCATGATACGATCATCAGTATATCTTTTAAGTTTTAACAAAAAAGTTATTTATTGATTATATTAATGCAGAAGATATTAAAACTGGAAATTTAATTATGTTAAAATTCTAGTATATGGTAATGGTAATAACTATGGTAATTTATGAGGAAGAAATGGAATTAAAGAAATACAAATGTTATAAAAGATTGGTAGTTTAGGAAGATTTATGCTTAATAGTATAATTTTACTTTGATTTTCAGTTTAAATGTAAGTAATTTAATATTAACCACTTAATATTAACAATGGAATACATCTAACAGATATAAAATTTTAATTAAACTTTGTATATGAAAAAGATTAAAAGAAAGATCGAATTTTACATACTTGAATTAGCAAGTGTAAAAATAAATATTTAAGTTAATATGATACTGTGAATGCTTAATTTATATTTTACTTATCATAATCTTTAGTTGAACAATATTTCATAATAATTAAATAGTGGAGAAAATATATAATAGTGGCAGAAATAGTACATTAAACCATACATTCTAGGAGAACTCTAAAATTGAAACTCCACACCATAATACATAATATAAGGAACAAATACTGAAAGTTCAGTAAGTAAGCGATGAAGTATTAGAAATTAATCCTCGACGCCATATCTATAGTTACTTAAGGATGTTTAGGTGTCTCCTGAGCTGGATTGATGACATCCTTGGGAATTGGAATACCTGGTATTGATGGAAATGTGGGTTTGGGCAATTCAGGTAACTTGGGGACTTCCGGCTTTGGAATTTCTGGCAACTCAGGTTTTGGAATCTCTGGTAGTTCAGGTTTTGGTAAAGTTGGAATTTCAGGTTTTGGAATTTCTGGTATGTCAAGCTTTGGCAAAGTCGGTACTTCAAGTTTTGGGAGTTCAGGTTTCGGAAGCTCTGGCAACTCAGGCTTTGGAAAACTTTCAGGCACTTCAACTTTAGGAGTAGCAGGTATCTCAGGCTTTGGAAGCTCAGGTACCTGTGGCAGTGTTGCTTCGAGAAGATTGTGGGTGCCCACTCGAATGGCATGTGAGCTCATCAATGATAAGTTTACAAGCAGAAGTGGTAAGATTATGGATGGGAAGCGAAGAGTGGCCATTGCTTGGAGCTGAAGATGGAGGCGAGAACTGAAACTTGACGAATATTGCAAAATGGTTCGTGTTTCTTGTGATTTTTGTGTTGTTTCCTACTTGTGGTGGGTTTTTATAGACTTGGGAAGTGGAAAAAGGCAGAGATCAAAAGCTAGTTGGCAAGAAATCGTGTCCAATGTTAGGTCAACTCCTCACCAATTGCACTTCCACGGGTGTTAACTTATGGCGATTACGTGGCTGTTTTAGTCGATTAGTCTGTTATACGGTTTAGCTACGTTACTTGTCTATGCTTCCGTATGTGATTAGTTGGAGGCGTTTACAATAAGTTCATGTCGCCGGTGCAATTTTCAAGCCAGTTGGTGTCGAATGTAGCAACATAGGCATGCCTAAAATGTATATCGTGGAAGTCTGTTTTTGCTAACTACTCTATAGCCGAATGCTTGGAAGTTATTACAATTTAAGAACAAAGATTTCATTTGAAGCTTCTCTTGTAATTACGTACAAGGTTCATACAATCACACTGCCTATTTTAAGATAAATTGAATTTCTTTCAAAATTGTAATTTACATCTTCCCTTATTGAGAATGTAGTTTAATCAAATTTGAAGAATTGCAATTGTCAGCCTTAGTTCATGTTAATGTTTCTCTTCTCTTCTCTTGATTGGCTTTCCCTTTTTAAATCATTTTGTCATAAGTACTCGTATCTGAATTATTTGAGACGCGTTACCTAAACTAGAACTCGTTAACACTTTATTCCAATTTCTTATCATGCTAAGACGTGCTAGAAGACACTATGAAGTGCAATTATAGCTGGATGTCGCTAAATGCTAATGCTAAGTGACTATACGGCTTAAGTTGGATAGTGCATGTTTATGTCATTGCGTTCATTGGAAACTAATGGGCATTTGAGATATCTGCATAGATTCCACTTTTGAATGAATTTATTAGTACATCATTTGCTAAAGTACCTTTTCATCACTCATATCTCTTAGATTTTCTTTTGCATGTATATTTACTACACCTTTAGGCTTGAAGAAAAATGACCAGAGAAAGAATCTCAAGAGTTTCTTGCCTGTCAAACTTCACTATTCCAATTAAGATATCCCACGACAATGTCACTTGGATTTATAGAATCTTAAGCACTGTCACTGCATTCTTTAAATGAACAAACATCTATAGGAAATGGAATCCATGAACTAAATGGTGATCAGAATAAGATGCACGGACTAGCTATTGAAGAAGATTATAAGAAGAGATAGTTATGGCTTATGAGTCATGGAAAGGAGACGTGCATAAACATTTGAAGCTAACAAAAATTTGAGCTTTGGACACGGAATATCCCCTACTCGGACGACCAGAAGGAAACCTAATGGCTTCTGCTAAAAATCAGAGCCGTAAATTGATTGTTCCATAGTCACTTTTTCTTTTTCGAAAATTCCTTACTCCCCTTGTTATTCAGCTATAAGCCTAAAACAGAATTCATTGATTAAGCACCCTATTTAGCAAGAGATGGCCATAATTGCTTTTGTTTAATTATATTAGTAGTTCTCTAAGGGAAAGAGGACGGGAGGTTCTGTGTCAACGATCAATTAGCACAGCGTTATGATTTCATAATATCTGATAAGGCATGACTTAGTCCTAGGTTATCTACTCTTCTTATCTAGTTTGTTAAGCTATTGCAGATATTTTTGTTACTCATTTTATTATTTATTGATGTAATTATGTAACATTTCATTGGGATTGAATACAACGATTCTTGACATATCCTATTCTCTATAATATCAACCATACACTGAAGCAGGGGAAGCGTTCCAAAGTCTAGTATCACACAAAAAATAAATGAAAATACGATACAACATAGTCATTCCCAGGGATCTGAGGAACAACCTTATTTGCTGTCTTCAATCTATATACACGTAAAGATGCACATACTGGTACGTAACACAAAAGAAATATGCAGTATTCAACACCAAAATGCTCTGTTCTTTACTGCAATTTTTCCACCTTCCTCGAAATTACTTTCCTTGTAGTCTAGTGTCCATTTCTCAAATGTACATTCAGTGAAGTCATAGTAGCTACCATGGATAGAGAGTTCCCCACCCTTTACTTTTTCTGCTATCCATGGATAACTTAGTAGATTTACCAAGGAACAGTTTACAGATTCCTGCAGAAACAATAAAGGAACAAAATAATTCCACTCAGCTACTTTCAACTGAAAGGTGAAAGCACATTGCCATATATTTTTAGGTTAGCAAATCATCAATACACTCCAGCTTACTGTCAACTACGATTAAGAAGCCAAATATTCAGATTTAAGGAGGAAATGAAATGCAGCAAGATAGTGCCTTTGTTAGGTGATGGATGGAACCCCTCTTTAAAGGAGTTCAGCGTGCCAATTAACGAACCATCACCGGCATTGACTAGAGCTGTTCAGATCTTTTACTACAGAAGACAGACAGAAAAGCCAATGTAACCCACAATTAGCAGTGTTACATTGTGGAGTGAGCAAAATATTTCTTAGTCACATCATTGATCTGCATTCCCTTTGCATATGAAAAACTCTGAACCAAAATAATGAAAGAGGAAAAGAAAATTCCCAATATGCGCTCTCAAACCTACAAAACCATCAAGCTAAAGAAGAATCCATAAATGGTGGCTCATACTGATTAAATCAACGAAATCCTAGGAGACCATAGTTATATAGATTAGGATAACAACGTAAAGTTGGCCAATATTTGTTAACATAAGGAAAAATATGCGGCTTTGAAAATGTTAACTCCCAAAACAAACATATAAATGGATCACCTTCTCACAGTGGCTGCACTGCCGATCAAAGCTTAGACTGGTTGTAGCAGCTTTTGTTCTCACTCTTGCATTCATCCCAATGGCAACCCAACTACCAATGAAGCTACTGAAAACAATAATGAAAATGGCATTGAAAACCAAATCTGTCAGCAACTTTCATGAGAATAATAGCAATATATCATTACAAAACTAGAAATGAAAAATATCTTAATCACCTTGTTTCTACATCATCATGCATACTCATTAGTGCACGAATACCTCCGCACTTGCTGTGGCCAATGACTAAAATGTTTTTGACCTGCATGAAAATCATTATAGTTCCTCCAAGAAAATTGTGTGGTTTAGAATTCATTCACACGGTTCAGTATTTATAACCAAAATGATGGCAAGGTAAGTAGTTATATTCAATGATAGTATTTTAATATTCAAGAATAAAATTACAAATTCATCTAAGCATTTCCATAATTTTATTCTAAGCATGAATTTTTATAAGATTAAGAGTTCATGCAGCCATCATCGTCATCATTCACACCATCTTTTCCCTTATTATCAGGAAATAGTCGATAGATATTGTACTTCCAGATCCAAAAAATGAGATGAATAACTTACTTTAAGAGAATTTACAGCAAATTCTAGAGCAGCATTTGTTTCTGATGGTCCACTCTGCACATAAAATTGTAATACTAACTTTACTTTTAAATTATTGTCGTCCAAGTATTCACTCCAAAGCATCAATATTCGATATGAAGTAGAAATAAAGACAAGGATGCTTCAGATTCAAAAAATCATATACCTCATATGGAGGCACCATATTTGCAACATTGCGGACTACAAAAGCTTCTCCTGGTTGGAATCCCAGAATGCTTGAAGGGCAAACTCTGGAGTCAGCACAGGCAACCACCATAAACTGAGATTGATATTGTTAGACAATGATGAAAATCACTTCTCCACACATCTGAATTATTATCTATTGAATTGCTGTTAAAATTCAAGAAGTCTTCAAAGGAGTGTAGACACAAAAGAATAATAAACACAAACAAAGGAAAACATCATCACCTCTGGTGCTTGAGCATTGGCAAGATAGTCAAAGTGCTCCAAGTTTTGCCTGTTTGAAATTTTATCAGATAGAGGATTTGATAAATATATATTACAGCTAAGCCACATAGCACCAGAACTTTCATTCCTTACATATAAACATGCTTTTTGAAATTAAGAAAACGTTGCTTTATCTCATCAAATAAATCAGAACCTCCCTCTGTTGCTGTAGCAGTTTCCAATTTCTCATTGTTAAGTTCCTTGGACAGTTTTGAAGGCTCCACAGAAGCTTGAAGTTTTAAGTTTCTCCTGACAAGAAATTAGCAAAAATAGACATTATTTACGTTACAAAATAGGTAATATACATCAGACACGAAGTATGTTTATCTTCTAGGCTCGATCTGGAAGGATTCAGTGTTGTCATTTTCCTAAAGATTTTCCCAGTCCAAGTAGAATAAGAAAGGCATTAGACAATGATGTTTTCAGTCCCTTAAATATATATCATGTCTAAGAGTAGTTTTGAATCTACAAAGAAGAAAATCCTTTTTTTTTTTTTTTTTTTGTGTCTTACCAAGTTGTAAACTTGTGCTTACCATGGGCATTAAATGTAGATCATAACAGCATCAATCAATAGGTAAAATTGTAATTGAAAATTTTTCTGCACGAACTAAATGCACTCTTACGCTTCAAATATCTAGAAACAGGTGCCTAAATAACAGCCCATGTGGACACAAATCAGGAAGATCTTGATTTGAGCACAATCATACACATGGCAAGTTGGCGACCGCTATAACGGGTAAAGAATCATTCAGGACATTAAGTTGAAAGTACACCCCAAGAAAAGCCTCTATAACGACTATATCTAAACCAAATTAAGAATCATAAGGGGATAATTAAATAAGATTAACCAAATTCGCAAGATTCCCATCTTAAGAAAGCATCATAGCACGAATTATTTTGACAACAAAAAAAGGATTATGAGCAACATGGGAAGGATAAAGAAGAGATATTTACTTGGAAGGTGATCGAAATCTTAAATGGGTCTGGTTAATTTCTCCTGAAACCGCCTTGGAGCAAACGATCTGCGTCATATGAAAGCAAAAAAGACATCAGAAGCAAAATGACACAAAAATGCAGGGTGGAGACAGTCAGGTAGAGACGGAGAGACTAACAGAGATTACATTTCGGGTCCTAAAGACCGAAGGTCTAGAAAGATCCGGGGATGAGGTGGACGGTACATAGAAAGAAGGATCCTTGAAAACATAGAGATTTGCTGCGGAAACACTTGCCATGAGAGAAAGGAGAGAACGCAGAAAGATAAAGTTCTGTTGTTTGGGATGTCAAATAGAGGAAAGAAGTGGACAGGCATGTCCTGTAAGAACAATTAATACAAAAGGTCCGGTGGATCTAGGAAGCACTTGCTTGCCTCCAACATTGACGGAGGAAACAATGCCAACGACAAGTTGCGGTCTTTTTGAGTAGACAACTGGACATGCCATATTGCCATGCGGACGGAGAAAATTTTAAAAAAATATACAAGAAATGAGAACGGGGGGAATGACTAGAGAATTAAAAAAGGAATCATATAATAACTAACATATTGGAAATTCTAGATTTAACAGTGTTGCTTGTTTCTTTTTTTCTTTTTTTTTTTGAATACAAAGGTAAACATACTTAAACTAAGTCTTGCAATACTCGCCGGTGCTCAATGCCTTGCCAGTCCTGTCTGAGGAGATCTTGAATAGTCAAGGGGGGCTCGCGAAGTATATGAACTCCTGGGCTCCTCGTGACTGCTATTGCTACTAGGTGATTGGCGCACTGATTTCCCTCTCTATGGATGTGTTGGATGCGCACCTCTCAGTCATGTCTGAGCAATCCTCGTGTACCTACCAATAAGAAGTGAAGACTATTATTCTCCGAACTGGGATAGGAGAGCAAATTAATGACTTCGAGGGCATCTGCTTCTAAGATGACCCTACGATAACCTAGATTCTAAGCGAGATGGAGACCCGAGTATATACCCCAAAGTTCGGCCATAATAGAACAGCCACTACCAATATGGTGCATGAAGCCTCCATACCACCTTCCACAACTATCGCGCAGTAGACCCCCAGTCGAAGCAACGTACGATCCCGGATTAAAGGATCCATCCGTGTTGAGTTTGACCCAGTTCTTTGGTGGTACAGCTGACGTGGTGCCCCACGGTAGTCCCCAATTTGGGACTATGTTATGTTCAACTTCTCGTGCCTGGACTATCCAGTCGACATAGGCCATAACTGCCTTTGTGCCGTCTGCGGGCCAAACAAAACCCAATTCAAAAAGACTTTTGTTCTACCACGTCCAAAGCATCCAGCAAGCAACCCCAAAGATCATCGCCCAATCCGCTGGTAGCTCTTGATAGTGTTTGAGTAGGTTCGACTGCACCTATATGTCCTCTGCTTGTTGAAAAAATTCGACATCAATCACTTCTGAGGAAAATTTCCTCCAAAATTCATGTACTCGCGGACAATCCCGAAGCACATGTAAAGTGGATTCCTCCTGGCCGCAAAAAGGGCAGCTGCTATCAGTGGCAATATGGCGCAGGACCCTTTGTGGGTTCGTGAGTAGTTTATTCTGGATCATGAGCTATAGGAACGCCCGGATTCTTTAAGGCCTGGGCCATTTTTAGATTAATTTCCAAGGACAGGTAGAATTTGGCAAGTTGCGCCCGTCGATAATCTCGTAAGCTGAAGCGACCGTGAACCTCCCATTTGTAGTGTGTCGCCAGCATGCTATATCCTCTGTGTCTAGGTCAGGATTGGGATTGATAGCCACTATATCCATACATATTGAAGCTGGAAGGTATTGTTGGAAAGAGTTCCACTTCTAGCTTCCGTCTCTATTTCGCAAGTCTGCTACTTTGACATATAGGTCTCCCTCTGGAATGGACTCGGTCACCTCAGCTATCAATGGACCCCGATCTTTCACCCAATTATCTAACCAGAAGCTTATGTAGTGCCCCGTACCCAGTTTCCAGGTTAATCTTTGGTAGACAGACGGCCAGATGGCCATAAGGCCTCTCCAGAAAACCAAAGCTCCTAGTCAGCCAATCGTGGGGGGAATATTGTCGGTGTCGAGCAGGTATTTATGCCGAAGGATTTTGGCCCATAAGGTCGTTGGATTCTGAATTAGCGCCCACCCCATTTTGGTTAACAAGGTGTCATTGGTCACCCGAATGCTCTTAAGACTGAGCCCCACATAAGTTTTGGGTAGATAAACCGTCTCCCAGTTAACAAGCGATAGTTTCTTGTGATCTTCTGTAGATCCCAAAGAAATTTCCGCATAATTTTGTCGAACTCATCACAAACCCGACGCGGAAGGCGCACAATCTGCGTAGTGAAGAGTGGAAGGGTCGAAATTACTGATTGGATTAAGGTGATTCGACCGGCTAGAGACAGCTGTCGAGCTCGCCACCCGAAGAGTTTCTTCTGAGCATTGTCTAAAAGGTGCTGATAGGTGTTCGGCCGGGTTCGCTCGTGAATCAATGGGACGCCTAGGTACTTTCCTAGGTTAGTGGTGGGCTTGAGATGTAGAGCATGACTGATTTGCCTCACAGTATCCGACTGCACGTTCTTGGAAAAGAAAATCTTCGTTTTGTCTCTATTTACCTTTTTTCCTAACGCTGTACAGAACTCCGCCAAGGTCTAAGCAATCACTTGAGCCTAGGATACCGTTACTTCAGAAAACAGGAGGAGGTCATCCGCAAAGAACAGGTGGGATAATGTTGGACCCCGATTTTTAAGTGGAATTTAGAAATATTAAATGAACTTGAATGAGTGTTATTGTGTATATGTTTAGG
>JAOSBN010000178.1:40341207-40353169 GCA_027563595.1 Erythroxylum suave | reverse complement strand
GAGAAGTCTGAAGATGATGGAGTCAAGAGCTCTCGAAGGTTCTAAGGAGAGACAAAGCAAATGACAAATTAAAGACTCATTCGCGTGACTAACACTTCAAAACATAAGCCAATGCACTGCCGTTTCAAGTCAAGCATGTAGACTCATACAAAGCATCGTCATATTACATATTAAGAGGATAAAACGCAGCCGTTTACACCTTCAAGAAAGCACAGCAGCAGTAGATGTAGAATAAAAAGTCACGTGGATGGCACACAACTCATGCATAGAATCACAGCCGAGAGTCTCTCCTCCATCAGCTATAAAAGACGCAACATATCAGTCAACATAATAACACACTTCATTTTCTATTCATTGTATTCAATCATCTATGAGTGAAAAGACTATCAAGTGAGAAAAATATTAGAGTGCTAGAGTACTTACAGTGAGTACTAGGAGAGTTTGAAGACTCTTGCAAGTGTTTTGAGAAAACACTCATCCCTGTACAATTCTCATCCATTTCTTTCATACTAGTGAAAATCACCACATCGGTGGAATCCTTGGATGTAGATAGCCTTGAGGCTGTCGAACCAAATAAAATCCTTTGTGTTCTTTACTTTTTCTACAATTCAATTCCTGCAAGATTAACAAGTTTTATTAGTTTTATTTCAAGAATCAACAGCACAGCACAATTATCCCAACAGAAGAGTTTTGTTTCAAGAATCAATAGCACAACACAATTAACCCAACAACAAGACAACTTCTGCAGGGCGTACAGCCTGGATTTTCCACTACTGCTGACTTGCCAGAGCATTCTGTACCATTGTCGCCTAAGTTTGAGATAATGTACCCTGGGATCCCAACTCCTCCACAACCTCAACTTCCAGACTTCTCGATTCCAAGAATCCCCCAGTTTCCTGATCTCCCACCAATTCCCTACCTGCCTTACCTGCCGCAGAAGCCCACGTTCCCGTTTATTCCTCCTTACACGTATCCTACTCATCATGAGTCAACTGCTAATCCCTGAAAAACTATTTGGAGTTTGCATATACTATGCCGGCGAACCTAACCAATCTAGTTATTTCACGTCGCCTGGTCTTTATACTTATATAATTTAAATAATGGTTAGAACATTGAAATGCTTCAACTTGTTTAGTAGTTCTTCCTGTGAAGGCTAAGGTTGTGGCTATAACTACATATATAGATAGGTCTTATCCTGTCAAATATTGTATTTTTTACCTTGTTTTCCTCCTCCTATATATGTTGAGCTTTCTTGTTTTCCTCCTCCTCTATATGTTGAGCTTTCTTCATCGATGTACTGACATTATGTATATAGTCTACTTTATCCATGGTGAGAATATGAAATGCTTGAATCTCTCGTACTTTAAGGCACTATAAAGAATTACAGGTCAATACTATAGCCTATCGTCAAATTTATCATAAAATTGTACTAAAATACCAAAATATGGTCAATATTAATAATTTACCATAAAATTTTATACTGTATACATTAACAATAATTATGGTCAATGCTAATAATAATAATTTGTTTTATTTAAACATTAAGCTGATCTGTTTTGTCACCCTTTTCCTTCTGTTCACCAGTTTGCTTCTCCGTCCTACTAGAAAAGGTCACTCAGGATGATTGAGCTAATTAGTAGAGAAATTTACTAAATCGCCACATTACTTGGATATGCTTTCAAAGCCGAAAAATGATTATTAGAGCGAGATTTGTCAAATGAATCAAACCAAAAATAATTTCAGGCTTAAATTTTAAGTTTTGCCAAACGGCCAGCCCAATTTTTTCTTTTTCTATTTAGTACTTTAGACACCCAATTCTAGGATTTTATTTTGGATTTTCACGATAAAATTTTAGATATTTTGCTTGAAATTTAGATTAGAGGTCTATCCTGTTAATTAACAAAAATATAAAAAAATTGAATACATGGGCTTAAGCACTATAAAAAAGTCAACTTTGAATTTGACAATAAGGTCTTTTTGGATTTGAGCTTAACCTTGATTTGGGCGCATTAGTCAAGTAACGCGTACCTAAGGTCACCGTTTCACTGTTTCTTTCTTTCGTACAATCTGCCATCGTTTTATCTTTACCCTACCAACTCCTTCGATGTCGTTTCTTTTATCATCTTCCTTCTCCTTTCTTTTCTAGCTAAACTCAGCTATGAGCTGTAACAATGACTCCTCCTTCAACAACCTTGTCCACAAGGTTGATTTCGACATGACGTTGCTGCAATTAGTACAAAAATTCCCACGAAGTATCACTAACATCTTCGGACCATTGGATCAAAACCTAAACAGCTAGTTTATTCTGTCCACGTACCATTCGACGATCTAATATGGACAATGGTTGGCGAATCGCTTGAGCAGGATTTCCCGTTAAGAAACATGTCTCATATTCTTTGGTTCAATCAAGTTTTCCGGTAAATCTTGCTCAAGGGGAAAAACGTCATAAATCTTAGAATCAGCTAGTAGCTTTAATTTGTAAGCAAATACACCAATTCACTGAACAATATGAAAAAGTGCAAATAATAAGCAGATAGCTTCTGATTATGACGTTGTTGAACAGTCATTTGTTGATAAGATTGCAGTTTCGTAAACTCCCACTAATTAAATCTCAAATACATGATCCAAACGTTTTTTATCTGCCAATTGCTTCATACTGTTCTGGTCACCTTGAAGATGGAATTTGACCTTCAACATTTGATCCACCATTAGTTACCTTGAATCACCTGCGCCAAGTAAGCTGTGTGGACTAATGGAGTACAAATGTATAAAGTGGAGTGGAAGGTGGTATCACCACTTAGCTAACGGTGACCATTTATGCCATTATGTTGGACAACCTCCAGCCATACAACACAAATAAGTTTCTAAAGTTTGGTTTAAACCTTATGTTTACCCTTTGGTTTGTGGATGATAGGCAGAAGAAAATGTTAAAGAAACTCCTGCCAAAATTTACTCAAGAAAATAGTGTCACAGTCTAATAATAGTGATTGGCATACCATGCAATTTATAAACATTTTGCATGTAAATAGAATCAATTGTTGTCGTAGTGTAAGGATGCAACAAGGGCATGAAACTTTGTAAGTAGACCCACTTTAGAAAAAATAACTGTGTGGCCATCAAAATTAGGTAAAACTTCAATAAAATCCAAACTTATATCCGTCCACCCGTGTTCGAGAATAGGCAAAGGTTATAACCTACCGGGTGGGGGAATTGGTTGATATGTATTTTTTTGACAAAAAGGACATTTTCGAACAAGCTCGTGTATATGCACTAGCATCAATTTCTAATAAAAATAGGAATATATTCTTCTGCAACTTGCAAAGAAACTAGAATGCCCTCCAACCGCAGAATTATAGAACAAAGATGTAATTTGCTATCTTAACGCCATATCATCGCCCACTACTAATCGATTTTTCCAACATAACAATTCCTTGCTCCAAGTATAAAGAGTATTGATCTTTTGTCTTGTTTCAAGTTGTTTGATTAGAGCCGTAACCATGGGATCCTTCCTCCAACTCTATTTAATTTCATTAAGAATTTCACTTAAATTAAAAATTAGTATAATTCATCACTTTCAACTAGAGATAAGCCATCTGCCACTTTGTTCTCAACCCCTTTTTTGTATTTGATCTTGAAATCAAAGCCTAACAATTTGGGCAACCACGTTTGCTTAAATGGAGTGGTGATTTTTTGTTTAACCGAGTTCTTTAAACTCCTATGATTCGTTAATATCACAAAACATCCACCTGTCAAGTAATGTGACTAGTGATGATCCACTATTATCAAAGCCAGTAGTTCCTTTTTATATTTTGATAGGTGATGATCCTTGGGTGATAAAATTTTGCTCACGTAAGCTAGTCGACGTCTTTCTACATTAAAATAGCTCCTAACCCACTTCTCGAACCATCAAATTCCCAAAAAAGTATCTTTTCAAAATTTAGTAGAGCAAGAGTGGGAGCAGAAGTTTGATCAAGTTTTAGTTTCTAATCTTCTACCTCATTATCCCATTTAAAAGCATTTTGCTTTGACAATATGGTTAAAGGCTTACTTAATGCACCATAGCCTTTAATAAACCCTCTATAATATCCTACTAAACTAAAAAAATCCTAAAGCTGCTTAAGCATTTTTGGTTGAGGCCATTACTGAATAGCATCAGTTTTCCTCGGGTCAGTTGAAACTCTATCTCTCTCTTCTTGCCCTAAAAGGACACTTGCTCTTCTTCATAAATAGTTATTTTTCCCATGAAATGTGCAACACTTGTTGAAGATGAGATAAATGTTGTTAAAAATAAGAGCTATAGACAAGTATATCTCTAAAAAATATCAATACAAATTTGCTTAAATATGACTTGAAAATAGAGTTCATGAGGCTCTAAAAAGTGGCTCGTGCAATGATCAAACCAAATGGCATAACCAAGAGCTCATAGTGATCTTCGTAGGTTCTAAAAGCTATCTTCTGTACATCCTTGAGTTTCTTGATAACCAACCCTTAGGTCTAGCTTGGAAAAATAACTAACTCATCTATAAGAATTTCACTCTATTTAATTTTAATAAGAAGTTCACTCTAAATTAAAGGTACTAGCAATGAATATAATTCAACACTTTCAACTTGAGATATGCCATTTGTTACTTTATTCTCAATCCCTTTCGTGTATTTGATGTCAAAATCAAAGCTTAAGAATTTAGGCAACCACGTTTCCTAAAACGGTGTGGTGATTTTTTGTTCAAGGAAGTACTTTAGACTTTTATACTTTGTTTATATCACAAAGCTTTTACCTGTCAGGTAATGTGAGCAATGACAAATTGCTATTATTAAAGCTAGTAGTTCCTTTTCATAGGTTGGTAGGTGATGATATTTGGGTGATAAAATTTTGCACACATAAGCTAGTGGATGTCCGTCCTGCATTAAAACTGCTCCCAACCCATTTTCTAAAGCATCGGATTCCATAAAAAAAAACTTCTCAAAATTTGGTAGTGTAAGAACGGGAGCAAAAGTTAGAGCCAATTTTAGTTTTTGAAATGCGTCTTCTGCCTCATTATCCTATTTAACAACATTTTTCTCTAACAATAATGTCAAAGGCTTACTTAATGTGCCATATCTTTGATAAACCGTCTATAATAAGCGTTTTTGGTTGAGGTCATTACTGAATAGTTTTAATTTTTCTCAGGTCTATTGAAACTCCATCTTTAGCAATAAAATGACCGAGATACTCCACCCTTCTTACCCAAAAAGAAAAATTATTCTTCTTCATAAATAGTTGTTGTTCTTGTAAAATGCGCAACACTTGTTGAAGATGAGATAAATGTTGTTAAAAAGAAGAGTTGTAGGCAAGTATATCATTAAAAAATACTAGTACAAATTTCCTCAAATACAACATGAAAATAGAGTCTTTGAGGCTTTAAAAATTTCTGGAGCATTGGTTAAGCCAAAATGCATAACTAAAAAATCATAGTGACTTTCTCTAAAACTTGTCTTCTTTGCATACCTTTCAAACATATGAATTTGATCATAATTAGCCTTAGTTCAAGCTTGGAAAAATAACTATCTCCTTCTAGCTCATCTACAAGTTCTTCTATAAGTGAACTAGGAAATTTATCATTAATTGAGAGTCTTAGAGTCAACATACATATAACATCCATATGTAATTTTTTAATAATACCATTAGTGATGAAAATGAGTTGAAACTTTCTTGAATGATTCAACATATCCTATACTAATTCCTCAATGGCCCTTTTCTGTTCTCCCACATATTGACATGGTCTCTTATTCACAAACTTAATCCCTTCTTTTGGTAATTTTTGATGATCACGCTTCTTCTTTGGTGCCAATCCTATTGGTTCTTTAAAGACATCTGCATATTGCTGTAACAATTTCTGCAGTAATTCTTAGTTCTTTGGCATGTACAACTTATTTGCACTCATCTAAGCTATATTCAATCTTGCACAACTAATTGACTATCCCCATTTATTTGATTGTTCTTGACTCAGTAGTAAAAATTGGCATGCAATATCACATATGGTTTTCTTTTTATTTTCTTGTTATGTCATTTAAAGTGCTAAACCATTATACCCCCAATACTATTCATTTGCTCCAATCTTAATGATCATTGTGTCAGAATGAAGAGAATGTCCATTAATCATCTATTAAATATTCCTATAAACTTGAGTGCATCAAATTTTTAATCCTCACCCAGTTATAATCATCATCGATTCAATATTATTTATTTTCCCTCCCCTTTTTTAACTAATGACTAATTAATAAAATTATAAATACTTCCCTTATCTACTAATACGTGTACTTTTTTACTATTAAAAATGCCCTTCACTTTCATCTGCTTATTCTACCTCACTTATACCTTTCATGGCCTACATTGATATGACATAAGAAGAGTCTATAACTTCTTCTTCATCATCCTTCTGAACATGCTCATCCTTTTCCTAAACTACATACATCTAGAATTGACTCTTTTGGCATCTATTTCCTGGAGTAAATTTATCATCACACTAACAACATAAACCTTTGGCTTTATATTAATCAATCTCTTTACTGCTAGTAGCCTTTGCATTTCTAACTTTAGAACTCACTATTGCTAGCTTTGTAACAACCCTTGTTAGCTTTTGTTAACAACTGTACCTCCTTCAACTAATGTCTGTAGGCTTTT
This sequence comes from Erythroxylum suave, assembly GCA_027563595.1. Taxonomy (NCBI): domain Eukaryota; kingdom Viridiplantae; phylum Streptophyta; class Magnoliopsida; order Malpighiales; family Erythroxylaceae; genus Erythroxylum; species Erythroxylum suave. Next base: position 40,346,508 of record JAOSBN010000178.1, on the reverse strand, counting down.
TTATTGTCCTCCGTATACTCTTATACAATGCTGGAACATTAGTTCTTGTTTTCGAACAATAGTTCTTGTTTCTTGTCTGCTTCATACTCCTGTTGTAAGGTTATAGGATTGAAAAACTTGACCAAATATTCTATTTTTAGCTTCAACCCTTTAAAAAATAGACTCACTAAATAGGTTTCTGGCATAACCAATTTGTAAGACAGGAAATCAAACTTAGTGCAATAGTCCTTCATGGTAGTGGTTTGTTTAAGCTCTTTCAATTCACCAATAGGATCATCAAACAATAAGTCTCTAAATCTCTGCTCTAGAGCAATCAAATATTCTCCCCAACTCAGTGGTTCTATAGACATCCTATTCTTCAAATACAATTAATGCTAAGACAAAGCTTCCTTTATCAAATGCATAGTTGCTATTCCAACTTTCAACTCTGCTAGTGTTTCATCTAGCAAAAAAATTGTTCATTTTTCAAAACCAAATTTTGTACTCTTTCTTTATCAAAAAGAGAAAAATCTATTTTACTAAATCACGTAGGAAGGGTGTAGTTATTAGCTCCATAAAATTCTCCAAAGTGGAACTTTTGAGGCCTTTTGTCCTCTACCACCATTATTGAAATATGAGTCCTCTCTATGTGTAACTATATTATGAGCTCTTTCAACTCATCAATTGATCTTCCATATTTTGTATCCAACTCCTAAATCTGCACCTTAAAATTCTCTTCCAGTTTTTGAAAATCTTACGATTTCATTCCTTCCACTATCCTTTGGCCAAGAATCGAAGTGCTCTGATACCAAATTGAAATGGTTTAGACCTAACATCTAGGATTTCTATTCTTTAAGATGAAATAGTTGTTATCGAATTGCAACAATTTTAATAATTGAATAAGAAGGTAAATAGAAAGAGAAATGAGCAAAAGAAAAGTCAGTTAATTTCATTTTTTTAGTTTGTTACAAGTAAAATAATGACTAGTATAAATATTGTTCATTGTAAGTTGCATTGTGAACATGTGCACCCATCTAAGAATGTTGTTTTATTATTTATTTCTTATGTATAATTCACCATAGTTTTACCTTTATCCCACTAACTCCTTCAATGCTATTTCCTTGTCTAGCTAAACTCAGCTATGAGTTGTAACACTATAATTCAATATTGGAATGAACAGACCTTGTATATATCAAAGTATGGAAGTATACCATAATTCACTTGTGTGTGTGAAGTTGAACAATATATTTGCTTCTCCCAACAACCAATCCTTCAATCTTCTCCCTCATTTCCCTATCCTACATTGACAATAAGCAAACTGCAATGGAGTTATCCAAGGTTTTAAATTGGAGAATGGAAGTTATATTACGATTATAAGGGATAGCAATAATTGTGGCTAATGTTATCATAATTTTATAAAATGTGACTATAATTATGAAAAATTACAATATCAATCCTGACATCAGATACAATACTACAATTGTAATTGTAATTGTAAATTGCGATTTAAAACCATGAAACCATCACCTAAACATAAACTTCCTAATATTAGTAATTGATGATATTTTTATCACTTTATTAATTAAGGCATATTATGATCACTTTCTTGATTGTTTATGCCTTATAATTAGTTGGTTGTACTTTTTGTGACATAATTATTTAAAGGTATTCTTTATTTATTCATATTCATTTAATTAAATGATATAAAAGATAAAGTCTATGGGCTAAATGTATATTGCAATGAAATTATGATGTGATCATAATCATTAGATTCGGATTGTATTTATTTATTATCCCTAATTTGTTCTTAGTTGTTCTCCTAGTAAGAATGGATATTAGCATAATAGAAAAATAACGCACATTATGTTTTTTTTTCTTATGAAAGAAATTGTCGATCTCATAGATTAATGTATAGAGATACTTAAACAATGCATGAGTGCTTGTTAGAAAACAATTTCACTTAACAAACTCAATATAAGAATTCTATTTGGAATATTACCTCTATGTTAATGAAAATTACCATTGTGATAATATAATTGATCATTTGACATGAGATCTTTAAAGTGACTCATACAGGAATTATTATGTTTTGATACTACTTTGATTTATCATATTCAAAGGTAGCTCAATTGATAGCCAATGGATATAACATGAATTATATAGTGGTAGATGAATGATCAATATAGGATTCATCACTTATAATTGAATAAGGGGAATATTTTGATATTCTCGATTAGTGTTGATTTGAAAAATCCTTGTTCAAGGTAGAATGACACTTTGAAAAATAATTTTTAAATGTCATTAATATAATAAATTACTAATGATAGAGAACTAATATGATTAGACACAAATAGACTAGATATTAGTGCTATTTCTAATTGGAATATTGTATGATGAAAGGATATAATTATATGAAAAATCATATGTGAAAAGATTAGTCAAAATCAATTTAACATCCATAATATTTAGGTAGTTATGATGTACTGCTAGATGTCAATCTTGATCTATAAATATAAATTATTTAATTAGAAATATTAAATATGATTTAGATTTATAATTGATATATATTACTAACCTATTTGTTAACCTAATGAATCACACACAAAAAAGATTTAAGAGAAACAAAGGTAATTTAATCTAGTTTTACTTGATTATAAAGTTTAAAAGGTCGTAAAAGTTAAATATGACATATTTAATCAATAAGGATCAATATTAGATATTGGATATTATTTAGACTTAATTGATATTTAACTATAATTATTTATAATTATAATTGAATTTTAATTGAAATTATAATTAGGTTTTAACAAAATTATCAAAAGGCCCAAATCCTTATATAAATAGGCGTAGATTTTAAAAGAGCTAGTACTCCTTACTTATATCTCTCTACACCACGTGTAATGTTCTCTTAACTAGTTCATATGGATCCTATTAGAGGTGACTACAGTGGTTATGATGAATCAATTTTCTAGGAAAACTATAAGAGAAGCTACATAATAAGATAGATCTGTTTTTATTGTTTTCATGTATCAATCATGTTATAGAATTTAAAGTGATCTTAGTTTTCGGGTAATCGAATAAATTTTTTCCCATTTTCTACTATGTGTGAGATCAATTTTTACTTTGATTTTTTAATAGTTGCATAAGAGCCATCTTATTTTATGACTTAATTTCATGTTTGATTGTTTTGGAATCAAAAGATCCTAAAATTAAAATCGAATTAGTTTTGACTTTAAAATTTGAAAAGGTTCATATGAATGCTATGAGTCCCTAAGCCACCTAATTAGATTTGACCTGATTATCAATGTTAAAAAGTTCACTTTCTTGTTCTTAATCGATTATCATAATTAACGGTAATAATAACTTTAGTTTTTTTAGGACTATGAATTATGGAAATACAAAAGACTACAAAAAACATCGAAGTACTGTTTAGTTCCTAGGACATCACCTTTACATTCTTCATTGTTTTTATAGGAAAAAAAACCTTTTGACTATATCCTTTTGGATTACTGAAGTCATTCTTTAGAAGGACGATGACAAATCTAAAGTTGTCATAATAGTGGATTATGTAATCAAAGATAAGATGTGTAATGATTATAGACTATTATACGTAGAAACAGAGGGGACAAAGTCTAAGATCAAACTGAAGAAGACGATGTACTTCAGGTGGAAAGTTGAAGAAGATGATGGAAATAATAGTGTTTATAGGCGAGATGATTGAGTTTAAGGATAGAAGTAAAATGAATACGACATTGTTAAGTAATCGTAGTCAATAAGATTAAACATATGTAAACATTTTATTTGTAACTATCAATAGCTAAAATAGTCATTGATAAGTACGCTAAGACAGTTGAGAAAGTTAGCGAATAAAGTTTTCACTTTCTTTGAACTATCTCTTTCTTTTTACTCTACTTCTCTCTTACATACTAAGTTTTGTGGATTAAAATAATGGTAATTCTAAATCTCTAATTTCATTAAATAAGTTAGGTATTGCTATCAAATTGGTATTAGAGTTGTGATGATTGATGGAGGAGGATAAGTTTGTAAAAAGGGACATGAGCTCAATAATAGTTTCGGATTGAGTAAAGGTTACACAAACATATGCAAGAGTTAGAGGCGTTGATATAAAAGGAATATTCAAAATGGATCATACAACTTTATCATAAGGAAAATGGTGATGTTGTAGGACATTATCAAGGTGAAAAGTGTACCATATGCTAGAATGATAGAAGGTGCATTTCTAACTTGATTTAGTAAAACAGACTTTCTAGTTTTTAAAGGTGATGGATTAAGAGCATGGGTGTTTAAATGTGAAAATTTGTTCACGCTTAAAATAACCCCAACTAAAGTTAAGTTTGGATAGGTAGCAATCCATTTGGAGGGTGAAGCTTTGGTAATGACATGACCTATATCTCCATAGCCTATCAACTAAGGAACCTCCTATTTGGGGAGAATATTTACTAGCATGGAATAATGATTTGGTTATTCAAATTTTAAGGATCTTATAGGGGATCTGAAGGAACCAAATGGGGCATGTGAAGGATTATTTTATTGAGTTTGATGTTCTAGCCTGTAGATTGGTAAGGTTGATTAGTTCATTTTTGAAAGGGTTTAAACCGAAAATTGAATATCTTGTAAAGGTTTGGAGTCCTCACACTTTACAACAATAACACAGAAGCATGAAGTAATTACGTCGCATTGTTAGAGAAAACACTGTCCATCCTAGAAACATAAAAAGAATTACAAGCCTTTTAGGCCCAAAAAATTATTCTTGGACTTGGATCTTCTACTTTGAACTCTTCACTCACATGATCAGGCCCATTCGGTAAATAAAATGTAATGGAATTTATAAAAATCGAATTTTGTCAGTTTGAAAATAAAAATTCCAGCACTAGATTTTCATAAAACTGAATCTTTGTCATGACAAAAAATTCCAGCACTTGTTTTCATTAAAACCGAAACTCATTCCATTAAAACAAAAAACCAGCACTTATTATTTTATCAAAACCAAAACTTGATTCCTTGAAACAAAAATCTAGCACTTGTTTTTACATTAAAAACTGAAACTAGATTCATTGAAACAAAATTCCAGCATCTTTGTTTTCACAAAACTGAAACAATGCCAATACACAAAAGGATACACCGAAACCTTTACCTCTCTATTTCTTCAATCTATGGCTGCTGAATCTTCATCAATACATCAATTTGTACATTACATTACAAAATCAAAGAAAGTAGAAAAATAAAGCCAAGGAGGAAACATGGTGATGATAGACCACCCTCCTTGTTACAACCAAATGAAGAAATCTTACATGGTAAATT
>JAOSBN010000178.1:40237541-40335503 GCA_027563595.1 Erythroxylum suave | reverse complement strand
TTCGACAGGGTACAAATATCTCAATTTGATATTTTTAGATACCTTTTCAGACCTATTACCGATACTAAGTAGCAGTATATATATATAGTGGAAAAGGATCAAGAACTTGACATACTAATGGAGATAAAGGATGATCTTACAACCCTAGCATTACTCTGCTGGCAATGGTAGGAGTAATTTAAGCTAAGTGTCAAAGTTAAAGGGATAGCATGAAAAAAAACCATAAATATATTGACAGATGGGGGAAGTACTCATAACTATATGGATAGAGAATTAATGAGGAAGAAAAGAGGAAACTTGAGGAAATTAAAGAAAAGGGAGAATTAAACCTACTTGTAATCACATTTATTGCAATCTTAGGTAGAAAATGAAAGGTAAGGAGTTTGTGACGGATGCTTTAGTGATTAATATAGGAGGGAATGATATGATATAGTATGCAACTGTATACATAAAATTATGAATTTTTAATGGAAAGGCTATTGTGACATAATTTTACCTTATTTTTAGCATTCAAAATCTTCAAAATCTATCTTAATATGTTCGAAAATTAGTATTTTTATTTTTATAGGATAAATTTGAAAAATGCCATTTAAATTGTGAAAGAATTGAGTCTTAATCCAAATTTGAATATTTAAATAAATGAACAATCTCAATAATAATCAATAGTTAATCAAGAAGATTTGGGCTAACAAAACATTTTATTTTGTAAATTCGAATGAGATTATGAGAATGAAAGTGAAATCTAGAAAATATTTTGATGTGATCTTAGTAGTGGGCATGTTTAGTGAAAATTGCAATTATGAACCTATAAGAGAAAATTGTGTTATAAGTAGTGAAGAACCCTATCTTAGCTAGATTTGGGTTAGAATCAATGAAATTATGATCTAGGGGATCCAAAGTATCACAACTACAAGATTTTCACCTAGATTTTAAGGCCTATAAATAAAGTCAATATATAAAGGAGAAAGCATCAATTTCCAGCTCCATTTTCTAACTTTTCAAAGTTCTCTTGTTTTCTCCTTTTTTTAGTCCAAACAAAGGTAGTTTCTCTTAATCTTCTAGTGGTAGGAATGGTCATTATTGGCTAAGTCATTTATTATTGGTTGAAGGAAATGGAAGCTCTTTTGGAACTTTAAAGATTGGGAGGTAATTAGGCCTTATAGTTAAGTGTTTCATTCATTCATGTATTAAATTGTTTTTTAATGCTTCAATTTTACAATTATTTTTAATTAATGTCTAATATGCACGATTAGTTTATTGGCTGAAATTATCGTTTGTTAGATTAAAATTTAAAAGCATCAAAGTTAAATTCCTTTAATAATTTGTAGCAACTAGGAATTTTAATTTGTTGCATCAAAAATTATTTCTCTTAGAAAAAGTATTCAAACAAATTAAATGCAATAGTGGATGTTGTGTTGTCTTGCTTCGATGGTCTTTCTCTTTCTAAAGTTATTGTTTAATTAAATTTAAGATTGCATATAAGGATATTAAGTAATAAGAGTTAATTGAATTATGTTTTTTCGATTAACTAATCCTAAAGAAAGACCTACATTTAGTATCACTTTGAATATATGAATAATGAAATAATTATTTTTTACCAATTATCAATCATAATTCTAAAGGGTGGAAGAAATCGTAAACCAAGGTTTGTTTTATTGAAAACTCTCATTTTATTACTATGTTTTCTTTGCTGTAAAATTTCATAACCCTTTTTTATTAATTATTCACTTTTTTGATAATTATTGAGCTAGAATTCATTGTGGGATTGACTCCTACTTCCCTCTATAACATTCAATTAATTTAGAAATTTAGCAATTAATTTGTAATACCAACAATGCTTCTACCAAACTTTGACGTCGTTACTGGGGAATTTTATGATTGCATATTTGTTATGAGATCTTCGAAAGAAGAAAATTTTCAACATAATCCAAAGATAAAAAAAATACTATGAAAAAGCTAAGGAAAGAAATAGAGATTCAAAAAAAACATAGCACTACAAGTGGTGAAATAATAGAAATCAAGGAAAGCAATTGAACATTACTGGAACTCGCTGAACCAAATTTGAACAAACAACCTCATCACATAACTTTTCCTCACTTTCACGCAAATGTTACTTTTGAATTAAAATCTAGTTTAATTTATTTATTGTCAACCTTTTGTGGTACTATAAGTGAGGATCCATACAAGCGTCTTTAGGGATTTCATATCATGTGTGTATAGAAATGAAGGCTAATGGTGTTATCAAAGACCAAAGCAAATTGAGGGCTTTTCCATTCCCTTTGAAGGATAATGCCTAAGATTGGATATACTACTTGCCTCCTATTAACATTACCACGTGGAAGAAAAATGAAGAATCAATTTTCAGCAAAATCATTTCTAGCTTTAAAGGCCGTTAACATTTGAAAGGGGATTTTTGGCGTTCAATAACATATTAGCAAATCACTATATAAGTATTGGTAGCATTTTAAAAAGTTATATGTAAGTTTTCCATACCACTAAATTAGCTTTCAACTTTTAATCTAGTAGTTTTATAAAGGACTATTACCCATAGAAAGGAGTATCATTCGTATTGCTAGTGAAGGAGCACTTGTTGACAAAACACCAGATAAGGCACATATTGATCGCTAACAAGGCATTCAACTCCTAATAATTTAATGCTAGGATAGAATATTTAACTTGATGAGTTAACAAGGTAAAAATTTCTTCTCTTGAAAAACGTACGGATGATCTTTCTACACTTATCCAACAATTGGTTGTAAGATAAGTGGAGTCAGTAAAGGCCTGTGGGATATGTTTAGCAGTGGGGCACCCAATAAATATGTCCCACTTTATGAGAAGACCTAGTAGAGTAAGAAAATATAATAGGAAGATTTCTTGGAAAACCCAATGTCAATACAATCTATACGCATATATGTATAATCCTGATTAGAGAGATCATCTAAAATTTTCATATAGTAATACACCATAAATCAATATGCGACTAATTTCTAGTAATATCGATAGTCACACCCCTTGAGATAACCTCCTCAAGCTCAAACTTCTAATTTAGGTATGTCTTGAAGACATTGTTAAAGCATTAGCCACTAATACGGTTAAATTTCAATAGGAAACAAAAAGCAACATTCATAAATTCGAATCACAAGGTTCTAATAAGCTACTAGCACGAACCTTAGTAAATACTAAGGAAAGCTCTAATGGCATTACATTACAAAGAGGAAAGTAAGTAAAGCAAGCCGAGAAGACACCATTTGCTATAAACTCCTATAAAGAAGATTAAGAATATATTGGAACTGAGGAAAGTGTGCATATGCCTAAGGATGGGTCACACACTTCCCCTTTGGTCATACCCCCTCCTTCCTGGAAGCATTGAAGGATGAAAAGAGATGGGAGAGCAATTTTGATTTATATGAGACATTTCAAAGGTGTGAAGTAAAAATTCACCTTTTCGATGCCATTACGCAAGTGCCTAGATATGCTAAATTTTTTAAGGAACTTTATACAATGAAAAGGAGGAAAAAGAAAAAAGGGATTGAAAAGGTAAGAATAAGGAGAAATGTATCTACGATGATTTGAAAAACTTGACCTAAAAAGTGTACGGATACAGACATGTTCTCTCAATGCCATACACTATTGAAGGATCGAGGGAGGAAAAAACAATGCTAGATTTAGATGCATCCTTATGTGTCATGTCATATTTTATTTATTCCACTCTCAACTTGGAACCATTGGAAAAAATGTAAGTAATAATTCAGTTGGTAGATAGATCTAATACATTTCCCAAAGGATTGATAAAATATGTTCTTGTACATGTTAAAGATAAATTGATTTTTCCCGCTGACTTATACGTCCTAGACATGGAAAATGATGATAAATCAACAATAATTTTATTAGGAAGACCATTTTTAAAGACAGACAAAACCAAACTTGAGGGCCATGATGGCACTTTAACCATGAATTCAATAAGGATACTATACAATTTAATATTTATGATTTAATAAAGTATCCTAATGATGATTTTTCAGTCTTTATGGTTAATGCTTTGGAATTATGAATGTAAAACTGGTTCAAGGTGAATATGAAAGATGATTTAGGCATAACTATAAGTTAAATTCTTTTAAATAGATAGGATATTGTTATTTCCTTAATCTTTGTTGCTAGGAGTGGATAACAATCTTAGGTAATTGTACAAAAGTAAAACAATTACTGATAGTGCAATAAATGGACTTAGGTATGCTTATGCCTAGTGACCAACTCCTCCCTTCAATAGTGTAAGCACTAAAAGTAGAGTTTAAACCACCACCATAATATTTAAAATACGTATCTTGGAAGAAAGAGAAACTTTACTAGTAATAATCTCTAGTAAGTTAACAATAATGCAAGAAAAGAAATAGGTGGAAGTTCTAAAGAACTTTAAGGCAACCATTGGATGGACAATAGTAGATATCAAAGATATTGTCCCTTCCACTTGTATGCGTATAATCCTTTTGGAACTACAGAGATGACTAAACACTCTAATGATGAAGGTGGCAAAGAGAGAAGTTTTGAAACTTCTTCAAGGGGGTATAATTTACCCTATTTTAGATAGCATATGGGTAAGTCTTGTATAAAGGGTGCCAAAAATGTTAGGAATTACGATTACCTTAACTTAAGAGGGGAATTTAGTTCCTACTAAGGTCCAAAATAGATGGAGAGTTTGTATCAACTATAGGACGTTAAATTCAGTGACTTGAAATGACCATTTCCCCTTCACTTTATTGATTAAATATTGGACATATTAATAGGTTAAACTTTTTACTATTTTCTTGATGGTTTTTAGGATACTTTTATATTGTTATCACCCCTAAAGACCAAAAGAAAATAACCTTTAGTTGTTCATTTGGAAGTTTTACGTATAGACAAATTACCTGTGGCACCTAAAATACCCTAGCTGCCTTCCAAAGATATATGGAAAACTCAAATTTTATAAGACAAATAATTGAATTATATATATATATGATTTTTTGGTTCATAGAAATTCTTTTAATGAATGTTTGTAATTAGGTAACACGAAAGTGTATACCTGAAAATGAAATCTAACAATTCTTAAATTTGTTCATTCATATGCGTGTAGAGGACATTTTGATGCCAAACAAACAATAAGAAATATTTTAAAATGTGGTTTCGTTTGGCCCTTACTATTCTGAGATGCGTAACTATTCTGCAAATCTTTGTAACAATATCACAGAATAGGTAATATCTCTTAAAGAAATGAGATGCCACAAACACTGATTTTGGCATGTGAAATTTTTGATGTTTGGAGAATCAACTTTATAAGACCTTCCCTCTTTTTTCCATTTTGTTTATATAATATTAACTATCGATTATGTGTCAAAGTGGGTGGAACTAAAAGCCACATTAACTGATGATGCTAAGACAGTAGCAGGTTATAAGTCTAACATTTTCTATAGATTTGGTATCCCACGAGCTATGATTAATGATCAAGGTACATATTTTTGTAATCGTATAGTGGAAGTAGTACTAAAGAAATGTGACATAACTTATAAGATTGGTACATCATACCATCCTCAGATAAATGGCCAACCAAAAGTTTCAAATAGAGAAACTAAATCAATTATCGAAAAGATGGTTGAGCCAACAAAAAGAGATTGGAGTTTCTAAATTGACATGCACTTTGGACTTATTGAATGCCCTATAAGATACCAATTGGCTTGTCATTTTACAACTTGGTATATGGTAAGGCTTTTCATTTTCTAGTTGCAATAGAGTACAAGGCATTTTGGGTTATTAAGCATTACAATATCAACTTTGACGAAAGTGGAAATTATAGAAAATTGTAACTTTAAAAACTTAAAGAAATTTGTATAAGCTCTTGAGAGGATGCCATAATCTATAAAAAGAGTATGAAAAATTTATATGATAAACTTATTGGTCGAAAAGACTTTTTCATTAAGTAAAGAGTTCTCCTTTATCACTCTAAGGTACAACTCGTTCTAGGTAAGCTAAGTTCCTAATGGATTAGACCCTTTATTATAAATAATATATTTCCACATAATGCAGTTAAAATCTAAAGTATTCCCACCTCTAAGGTCTTTAAAGATAATAGTCTTTGTCGTAAACCATATCAAGAGAATGTCAACAAGGCAACAATGGAGTAAATACACTTAACAAATCTGATTTGCTTTAAAGAATGATCTACAACATTGTTAAGCTATTGATGCTAGACAAAAGAGCTTTTAGAAGACACTTTAAGCCTATCATTTTTTTTTTGTATCATTTATGTTTACAAATTTTCTTTACATTTTGAGGGTTTTAATTGTTATTTAGACCAAATATGGGAGAAATTTAATTAGATCAAGGAAAGAAAACTAAAGAATACAAGAGGCTGCAAAGATACACGATCATGTGGAATTTTCCATGCTTGTGTAAGTGTTGTTCACAACCGTGTTTATGGGATGCATATCTTACTATAAATGTATGGGGATGCATGTCTTACTATAAATGTATGGAAATTAATGGAGATGCTTTGCAAAGATACACAATTAAGTGGAATTTGACATGCCCATGTAACTTTTAGACATGCTTGTGCCCCTAAGGTGTGTATCTTACTGTAAATGCGTGGAAATTGGAAAAGTTATGTCATGACTCGGAACCACATTGGGTATATGACAATCGTCGCATACCTAAACTAAGGATACTCATGGTACCGTTAGCTCGACTATATAAGGCTAACTGAAAATCTCTAAGAACATTTGGACAAGAAAACAACTGTATTTTTGAAAATCTCAAAACTTAATAAAAACACCTGTGAATCAGTTTTAAACACATTTCTATATTCACATTAAAACTCTACTACTTCTGGACTTTTAAGTTCACTCAAGAGCAATCCGAACAACAATACAAAAGATTTATACATAAGGTCATTTACAAACCATAAGATAGTAAAGAGCTATTTTACAAAATTATAGAGTATATCAACATAATCATGAGCTACTATACAATAAAAGTACAAAACAGAGGCTACATACGTGCAGTAATGCCCCAAAAATGTCAAAACACCGCACAAACTACTCAGAGCTTCAAGCTCACCAAATTCAACATGTATGGTTAGAAAGCGAATGGGGTAAGTACACTATATACTTAGTGAGTAAGAAAAAGAAACATATATTGCAAACAGAACCCGGTACACACCAAAACAATATAAATAACCTAAGGACGATTTTATGCATTTAACTTGCATATAACCACCTATGAAATGAACATACATGACATAGAACACATAGGCCTAATCTTTGACTCATCTCAACTAGTTAGGAACCACATAGGCCTAGCCTATTAATCACTCATTCAATGAACATACGTTCCAATTCCAGTACACAAGAGAAAAAAAAGCATCACATGTAAAATCAAATCTCGTCATGAAACCAAATCTTAGAATAAGCCAAAATAGTTATGTGTGTTGTCATTAGCCAGCCAAACTAATGTGCACAACTGTTGATCCCAGTGTTGGCTCGATTTTCATCTATGGTGAGTCCAGACTATGGTCGACAAGACCGTCACAACCTAGGTGATGGCCTCATCAGTGACTAAACTTCTTGGTGTTCAGTCACTCGCAAGTGCCATAGAAAGGTGTCGATATGAGGACTCAACTTTTATGTACCAGCGTTAAGGGTACGAGGGTCACTTAATCTATTGTGCCTAGCACATGACTAGCTAATCGTTGCCTCATCATTTATAAAAAAAAATAATCATATAAAAATATTTAGTACTAAATTCAAGTAAGGTACCATGCCTTTATCTATCGATCCAACCGATAAAATGAAACCTTACGAAGGCTCTAAATCAATAGAGAACACATTTATGCAGCATATATGACTCGGTTATGCCTATGTAAGTTCCAAAACATTATTTCATGCAATGAAAGTCATCTTTTGGACTCCAAGTGAAAAGTTATTCAAAACAATGTCGTTTATTAAATATATAAGTATACCAACATCTATTTGAGATTCAATTCAATTATACATTACTTAGGTTCAAATTTCACACATAAGTCATTATGCATGTCTTAGGTTGTCCCAGTCCCATTTGAGAGATATGTTTTTCCCAACTTACCTCAAAAGAAGGTGTATGCTCCCTTGACTTCAATAATCCTTGGTACGAGCTCTTTGATCCACAGCTCTCGAGCCTTTATACACACAATATGCAATGTATTTTCTACTCAAACATGTATCTTATATTTATACACCATCACATAAGTGAATAAAACATAATACCACAATCTTTAAGTTATAGGATATGACCATTAAGCTTCTCATATGATTACTTCCCTTATTATTCACATAAGTTTTCTTTTGCATTCTCTAAGGCATATAGTGCCTTTAATCCAATATTTACACATTTTAAAACATAATTAAGCACGTTTTTATCCAAGCACATTAGGTCACTACTCATCAATCTATGCACAAATTCAAGTTTACTCTAAGTAAACGTGAAAACCTCTTTCCAATAGACACTATTAAAATCCCTAAATCCTAAGACAAGTTCACTTAGGCATTTTATCAAACACCTAATGTGCATGACTTTCAAGTCATATTTCTAAGAGTTTAACATAGTAATTCATGCTCCATTCTTGTTATATAAGAAGCATTTCTAGCAATTCCCTTTATTTAAACCATCAATTTCAAAAGATATTCAAAATTTCACCAAAGAGAGACCATCTTGATTTTGGATTAAGGAGACTTGTCCATGACTCATTTCATTCATCTAAACCATATTTCATGCATATTCAAGCATGGAGAATAACATATCTTATCACCAAACCCAAAATCATAATGTAGGGAGAGTTGAGACAAAATTTACCTAAACTTTCCTTTAATGATATCTTAAAATCCTTTGAGAATTTCTCAAATCTAATAATATATTTTAGTTCCTTGATCCCAATTAACTTAGAACACCTTCGTTTGGGTTGGAGAATAAAAAAAATGGTGGAAATTAGGTGATGGCCGAAAGTGTTCTTCTTCTTCTCTCTTCTCCTTTCTTTTAATTAAAACAAAGTGTTTTAATGCTAAATGGTGGGGAGCACAACCACACACAAGGAAGAATGGTCTAGAATATTGACTCTTCTTTAACCAAATATGGTGAATTTACCATTTTTCTCTTAGCTTATGTGAAAATACCATTATACCCTTCAAACTTTTCCTAAATTTGCAATTAAGCCCAAAATTTGAAAACGATCAAAACTTTTATTTTCAATTTGGTCCCCGAATTTTTTGAAATTAAAATTAAGCCCCTTAAATTTATAAAATTACATATTGGTCTTAAATTTATAAAATTACATATTGGTCCACCAAGAATTGAAAATTACTTTTAAATCCCTTATGTACATCAACTTTTCTAATTAAGTTTTCTAAGTGTCCAATAAGTCTACGAATCATGTCTAATCACCTCTAAGGCATTAGGACATGTTTAACTTAGCAACCGTGTCCATATCCATCCAATGGACCCTGTTGTACACACTTAGAAGCTTATATGTCAAAAATGTCCAAAATTTCGCATACCAATGAACTCTAAGTTCATGTAAGGGCATAAAACATTATATATCACTGGCATATATACCAAAAGGATTCAAATACATTTTTAAACTCATAAACAACCATTTATATGTCAATATCTAGTAGTATCTCCAAGTACAGATCAATAAAAAGGCTCAAAGAATCTGGCGTTACAAGTCCTCCCCCTTAAAAGAGTTTTGTCATCGAAACTCCTAATTTGAGGATACAAATAAATGGGGGTATTGACGTCTCATAGCATCCTTAGACTCCCATGTCATTTCCTCGACCTTGTTGCTCTTCCAAAGAACTTTGACTATGAGAACTTTCTTACTGCATAACCTCTTTATCTGCCCATCTAAAATCTGGACTGATTTCACCTTAAAACTCAGGTCTTATCTCAGCTCCATTGGAGGTGTCTCCAAAACATGATATGGATCTCGTACATAATTCCTAAGCATCGAGACATGAAACATATTATGGATTCTGTCCAAATTTGGTGGCAATTTCAACCGATACGCCACAATTTCGTCGCACACCAAGATATAGAAAGCTTCGACATATCGAGGGTTCAACTTCCCTCGGCTATGAAATTAGACAATACCATTCCATGGTGATATCCGAACAAAAACCATATCACCAACTGCCAATTCTAATGGTTGTCGCCTCTTATCTGCAATACTCTTTTGACGAGCTTGGGTGACTTTCATCTCTCCCAGATGACTTTTACTTTTTAAGTGATAATTTCTATCAATTCGGATTTTTTGACTTTGGTTGTACCAACCTCATCATAACATGGAAGTGTCCTACACTTTCTCCCATAAAGTGCTTCATATAGCGGTATACCAACACTTGTTTGATAATTATTGTTATAAGCAAATTCTATCAAAGGTAGGTGTCAGTCCCAGCTTCCTTAGAACTTCATCACACATGTTGTCAGCATGTCCTTCAGTGTCTGAATGGTTCTCTCTAACTAACCATCAATTTGGGGGTGAAAGGTAGTACTAAACTTTAGTTTAGTTCTAAAAGATTCCTAAAATTTTGGCCAAAATAGGGAGGTGAATTTCAGAGAGCCGATATTATAGAAACTAACACCCCATGTAGCTTCACAATCTCTTTGATATACAACTTTACCAACCTCTCCAACAAATAGGTTATGTGAATAGGCAGAAAATGAGTAAATTTCATCTATCTATCCACTATAACCCAAATAACATCGTGGCCTTTCGATGTATGAGGTAGTCCAACCACAAAATCCATTGTTACGTGCTCCCACTTTCATTCCAGAATAGGCAAAAACTGAAAAATACCACTGATTTCTGATGCTCTGCCTTTATCTATTGATAAGGAAGGTATCTAACCACAATTCCACTATCTCTCTCTTTATCTCTGGCGACCAATAGCTCTCTAAGAGTTCGATACATCTTGGTGCTACCAGGATGAATAACATTAGCCAAACTGTGAGCTTCTTCCAAGATAGCTCGACTGAGACCTTGGTCATCCGGCATACAGACTCTGTCTCTGAAGACTAACAACCCCTCTTCTCTCAGTAGGAACCCCTCATCCTTTTTGGATGGTAATTTCTCTCAAATGACCTTTAACTCAGGATCATCAGCCTGTGATCTCCTGATCTCATCAAATAGTGTTGGCAAAACTTGTTGGACCTCGTTCCCGGAGCCCAACGTTTGGAGTCATACTTGAGCACATTACCTTGTAGGGTCCTTTTCATGAAACCTCATTAACCAACTTAGGCTCATCTCCATTCAAGCCTAAATATGTCAGAGAATAGCATTGGTGGGTCCACAATTTTTCATATGTACATCTTTCCAAAAAATTAGCATAACTTTCACCATGGGTGTCGGATCATGGTCATTCAAGTATGGTTTCGAAGAGTAATTTGTGTTCTACAACTTCCATGAAGACCTCAGAGAGAGATTCCTGCTATTAGAAAGTCAAAATTTGCATATTTTTAAAACTGTCCCGAGAAGGTCCACCTAACGGACATTAAGTCCCTTCAAACGGACATAGACTGGTCTGGGGACATTTTCAGACCCGAGAAGGTCCGCTTAGCAGACATCAAGTCCGTTTAACGGATATTTATGGGTCAAATTTCACATTTCCAACTCCTTAAGCTATCTATGACCCATCTTATGCATATCTATCACTCCTAACTCATATTCCTCATTATTTTCACTTCCATTTCAACTAAATATCACTTACAATCAATTCATCTTCCATGTTTGGTCATCATCCCAAAAACACAATCATTCAACTATATACATTCATTATGAAATTCTACACATGTTCAACCCTATTTATCATCTTCATTTCATCTCCAACTTATCATACCACTTCTCCCCATTTCAAGACACCACATTACACTTATTCTATTAGATCAAAATAGAAAAGCTGTAAAATATCCTGCATATACCCTATGCAGCATCATTAACTTGTAATAATCATAACTTTCAAGTACGATATCCAAATATCGCATACTTTATACCGTTGGAAAGTTAAAACGTTAAGCTACAACTTTCATGAAGACAATTTGGGCTAAATCTACCTAAATTGATGTAGTTTTTCCTTTGAGTTCAGAACACAATCTCTCCACCTATGGAAGCTTGCAAAATGAAATATTTCTTTATATCAATCCAACTACTAAGTACTTTTGAATCTCAACTCAATGATTTATCACATGCAATCCTTCCAACTCTAACATGCTATTCTAATACTAACAACAATTTGCAATCTCCACAAAGAAGAATATGCACATACACATTCCATTATACCCAGCCTTTAAAATAACATAATCATACATAAAAGGAAACTCAATTTCACATTCTCATTTCTAAACAAAGTGAGAGTTTGAACTAGCTTTACTTACATATCAACATACACATCAACGTAATACAAAATACAAAAGGATGCTCATGTTTGACATGCCTATAAAGCTATCCAAACAAAATAGTCACTAGCTTAGTACAAAAGATTTCTAGCTATCTTGGAGTTCTGAATGTCTTGCAAGGATCGCTAATCTTCTCATTCTTCACCTAAAGAGGGAAAATTATGGGTTGAGCTACACAGCTCAGTGGCTAATATATTTATAGCCATTGTCAATGAGCCACACAATTAAACATATATATATATATATGAACACTCATATAGGCATACACTTCTTATCTTAATCTAGAAATGACAGTTCGGCATTTACAATTCCAATTCAGATTTCATAATTCAATTCATTATCGTATAGGACATATTGGATGTAATTTAACATCAAAGCATAAGACTCAAATTTCATCAAAACTTAACATATCAAAATGCAAATGCACAACAAATGGCTCGAGTGTTCCGTAAAACAAAACAGAGAAACCAAATTTTACTCCGCGAACAAAATGAGTCCACTTTTCAGATCTCGTGGGCCACAAACAGGCAGTCAGGAGAAGGCTTTATATTGACATGCATGTGACTACGAAACGATTCCTCTCTCACCCAAACACAATCAAATCTCATGCTCAATTTAATCAATCACAAGTTCATATTCTCATGCTTTTTCTTCTTTCCATTTAATCAAAATGGCATGATACAATTTCCAAGGCATAGCATAATCATACTCACGATTCAATTTTTTTTATCACATGTCATACAACATAATGCAATTTCCCATCACAATATTTCAAAGCAAACCATTTTAACACATAACACACACACAAGGCATTTTGCTTATTACACAATAACTATAAATAAATTACCCACCTTATAACTTTTGAAAATCCAAACTCAATTGTGCGCTTCCTCTTGCTCTTGGGTAGGTTGTTCTTGATTTTCTAACACAACCAAAAATTCTCATTCAATTCCAATTTAAATGGAAATCCCCAAAATTTCCATAATAACAACAAAATCAAATTAATACAAATCAAGCTCAAACTTAACCTATCCATAGTCCATCTAGGTTAGAAAACCCAAAACCTATCTTAGAAATCCAAAATCAATTTGGTTTCATCTTCCTCTTCTTTCTTCCTTCATTCCCAACACAAACCCTAGTCTTTATTTAATCCCTTTTGATTTTCTAACAAAACAAAAAGAAAGATGAAAACTTACCTCTAACAAGTTGATTTCGTCTTCTTTTCTTCTTCCTTTCAAGTTTCCCACAATTTTCCTCCTTTTCCCTAGCTTCTCTCATGACTCTTTCTCACTTCTCTCTCCTTATTTAGTTTCTCCCTTCTTTCTTTCCTTAAATTTTCGTTTTTTGCTTCTTCTAATAACCAAGACAACACTTCCTTTACCCATTTTGCCCTTAATGAGAGTTAAAAGTCCAACTTACCCCTCACTTACTTGGCCTTTCCAATTTTGTCCTTCTTTTGTTTTTTATGGCTCTAACTCCTTTAATCCACTTATCACCACATTAATTCTAACTAAGTTCCAATATTTCCATCAAATCTTCAATCTTCATTCATGCCTACTAAATTAATGACTCAAGTCTAAAAATAAATAGTTAACCAAAAAACAACATAAATAAAAAATTAAGAAATTAATAAGTAATTTAACACAAAAAAATAAATTAAAAAAATTAGGATCCAATAAAACTTCAAATCGTGCTAAAAGTGTTTTGTCACCCTCAACCTCTGAGAGTCCAAACCTAAGGCTCTGTATACTTATCAAATGAATCATATAAGGATTTTGCCTGACAGTTATTACCAAACAGGACATACAACTTAGTGCATCTGCTACCACATTTGCTTTTCTCAGGTGATAGTCAATCACTAAGTCATAATCCTTAATTAATTCTAACTATCTCCTTTGTCTTAGGTTTAGCTCCTTCTATATCATTAGGTACTTCAGACTCTTATGGTCAGTGTATATTCGGCAAGCCTCCTCATAAAGATAGTGTCTTCAAATCTTAAGTGTAAACACCACCACAGTGAGCTCCAAATCATGAGTAGGATAATTTAGCTCATGCTTCTTTAGCTATCTAGAAGCATATACGATCACTCGCCCCGCTTGCATAAGTACATGGCCAAGTCCTTAACGACTAACATCACTATATACCTCATACCTAACCCCCTGGGTAGGTAGAGCAAGCACTGGTGCAGAAGTCAATCATCTCTTCAGTTCCTGAAAACTCACCTCGCATTTTTCATCCCACTAAAATTTTACCTCATTCCGGGTAAGCCTTGATAAAGGGGTTGTAAGTACTGAGATATAGTTAATAAATCTCCAATAATAACTAGCTAATCCCAAAAAACTACAAATTTATGTCACATTCTTGGGCTATTCCCTCTTAAGTATAGCTTCCACTTTTTTTGAGTTCACAAAAATACCTTCTCCTAATACCATATGCCTAAGGAATCATATCTCCTTTAACCAAAATTCACCCTTTGAAAACTTTGTGTGGAACTGCCTTTCAAGAAGTATTTACAGCACAATTCGAAGATGTCTAACACGCTCCTCCTATCCTTAGAATAAATCAGAAGGTCATCACTGAAGACTATGACAAAATGATCCAAATAAGGATGGAACACTCTATTCAAGAGATTCATAAACGTTGTGACACACTTGTCAATCCGAATGGCATCACCAAAAATTCATAGTGTCCATACCTTATCTGGAAAATAGTCTTGTGTACATCACTTTCAACAATCTTCAATTGATGGTAACCAGACCTCTGATCGATCTTTAAGAATAAAGTAGCTCCTCTCAACTGATCAAATAAGTCATTGATCCTGAGGAGTGGATATTTATTTCTTATGGTAACCTTGTTTAACTACCGGTAATTAACATATAAGCAAAGGGTCCCATCCCTTTTCTTGACAAACAATACTAGTGCTCCCTACAGAGAATGACTTGGTCTGATGAAGCCCTTGTCTAATAACTCTTACAACTGAACCTTCTGCTCTTTCAATTTTTCCAGTGCCATGCGATACGGCGGTATAGATATCGATGTTGTCGTCGGGAGCAAGTGAATAGAAAAATCAAACTCCCGATCAGGTGGCATTCCAGGTAACTTCTACAGAAAGACATCGGGGAACTTACATCCAATACGAACATCTCCAAGTTCGACCCTCTATGTCGAAGTGTCAATTACATATGTGAGGTATGCTTGGATCCCTGACGAATCAACATCTTAGCCTCAACAACCAATATCAAACAACTCGGGAACATCTATCGGTTACCAGTAAATTTAATCGGAACTCCACTATGAGTGTCAATCTCTACCTCTTTCTTATAACAATCAACCCTGGCGTGAGGCCTCTCTAACCAATCAATCCCCAATATCACCTCGAAATCCTAGAGATTGAGGGGAATAAGATTTGCCTTTAACACAACATCACCAACCTTTATCTTACAAGTCGTATTACTTCATCACAAGCCATTTGCTTTCTAAAAGGAGTGACTATAATGAAAGGGGGATCTAACGGCTTCAGGGGACAACTATCCTCTGTAAAGGTCACACTGATAAAGGACCTTTGTGCGCCAACGTCGATCAAAACTTTAGTGTCTCTACCAAGAACACACCTAACACCTTATAACATTACGCGTTAGTAGCTCATACTATTTACGAGTTTATTAGTACTACATAGAACATGCATCACAATATAAAAACACAACAACATAAAAATGTTCATCCTGAAAATACCTATAATCGTGTCCTGATTGGCTCAAACATCCTCCTCTGTTATTGTATAAACTGTGTGCATCTGCTGGAGGTATACTACTGCCCACACCAGTCATTTGTGTGGATCTAGAAGACTAAACACTTGCCCTGATAGTCTCCCCTCGTTGTTTCATTGGTTGCACCGAGCTATCTCCTTGTCAAGTTGAAGCTCAAGCTAGCTGTGGACAATCTCTCCTCAAATGCCCTGTTTCTCCATATTGAAAACACTTTCTCGGCTCTGTACACTTGCTTGAATACACCTTTCCGTAGTTTCTACATTGTTCAAACCAAGTTGGTCGAGCTAGAGAAATGAAGTTGGTAGTAGGGGCAGTGCTTTGACTTCCTGGTCATGGTGACTGTAAACTGATAGCTGATGATGCAACGTTTCTAGTACTACCCAAAGATGAACTACCACGGCTCCTCTTGGGTTGTTTTATGGAGGGACCCCCTCCCTTCCTTTTCTGGTTCTTTTCTTCCCACTATCTCCCTCGCTCTTTTACCAACCTCTCAGCTCTTTTGGATGGCTATACCATCTCCTTGAATATGGTGGTGGGGGTAACCATCATCCTTTCTTGGATTGCCAAATGCAATCCAGTTTCAAACCAGACATATAGATTTTCTTCATCTGCCATGTATTCTGGGACAAAGGTGGCAAGCTCTCTCAACTTCATCTCAAACTAGTGCACCGACCTATTCCCCTGTGTTAGTGGAAAGAAGGTAGCCTTTAGTGCAAAAAAGGCAGCCTTCTTCTGATCTCTATCAATTCTGGTATAATATTTTTCGTTGAATTCATTGATAAAATCCACTTAGGAAATCTGATTATGGTAGAGTCCTCGGACATTTTCCCACTAGACTTTAGCATCACCCTCTAGCAATTGGATAACTACCTTCTGCTTCATCTTGTTAGACTGCCCTATATCGTGGAATGTCTCTACGGTCTGTGTCATCTAATTTTTGGCCTCGGTAACATCACTGAATCAATCAAAGGTACCATACCCGAGGTTCCTTGCTTCCCTAATATACCTTAAGATTCCAAGCATCAGATGTGCTCTGGCGTAGGACCAGGTACCACTACTAGCTGTTGAAGTGGTGGTACCTATGGTGGCATCAGTGGCGCTCCAGCCTGAGGCTATTACTGAGTAGCGTACTATGCTCACCATGTCATCACCTGCAGCAAAGCCTCCCTTGGCACTGGTGGCAAACCCGGCTGTTCTATCTTTGACAGTGCTTCAGTGTGAAGTTGCCTATGAGTCGAAGAGCTAGCAATCGTAGGTTCTATGACTGCTTCAGCGCTGTATTCCTCTGGCTTGTGTAGCAAAGGTCTAACCTTACGACGACTTCCCCTTCCTTGTCCAACCATGCTATCACTATAAAATTAAAGAAAAAGACATTGTTTAATAAAATAGATCGAAGTAAGCTTAGCTTATCCGATGTCCCAAACACCCCAAGGAATGTTGACAAGTACTTGCACCAAGGTCAAAATCATCTTATTGTTAAAGAAGTTAATCATTTGAGACTCAACTTCTTGATCATAGACTATCGACACCCATACTCAACTCCTAAGGCTCATGAACCTTTTGAAAATGTTAATAACACTTTTGAAAACATAAAAACTTTGCTTTAATAATAATTTAATTGTCCTGACCTGGAACCACATCATGTACATGACAACCGCTGCATACCCAAACTAAGGATACTCACAGTACCTTTAACCCCTACTATGTAAGGCTAACTGAATATCTTTAAAAACATTTGGACAACACAACGACTGTGTTTTTTAAAATCCCAAAACTTAATAAAAACAACTGTAAATCAATTTTAAACACACTTCTATATGCATATTAAAACACCATAACTTCTGGACTTTTAAGTTCACTCAAGAGCAATCTCCACGATAATATAAAAGATTCATATATAAGGTCATTTACAAACTATACGATAGTCAAGAGTTAATTTACAAATTATGAAACAAATGAACATAATCTTGAGCCATTATACAACAAAAGTACAAAACAGAAGCTACCCATGTACGATAATGCCTTGAAAATGTCAAAAGACAACATAAACCACTCAGAGCTTCAAGCTGACCAAATCAACCTGCATGATTGGAAAGCAAAGGGGGTGAGTACACTATATTTATGGGTCTTCTATTACTTTTATAGTGGACAGCTACAAGCTATTCATCACTTTCATTGGTGACTTTTGTTGTTATGATTTTGTTGAGTCATAAAGAGGAGTTTGATTGTTTAAAAGCATTTAAACTCTTCAAAGAAAAAGTGAACTTCAATAATATGCAAAAATATTTCATAATGAAGACATTAAATGTAAGAAAATTTAGCTAGGCATCATCCATATCAATTCACTAGCAAATCATGCATAAAAATCTTTTTATAGATCTCCTAGAATGTTCCATAGTGCAAGCTCATCGAGTTTTCCGACAATCTCTCAAAATAGGATCCTTCATATGTTGGGTGGATATCATTCACAAGCTGAGGACTATAAATCGTATCAAGATGGAACAAACAATGAATATAAGGTATGTCTTTTACAACTAAGTTGAAGAATTTCATAACCACTTCTTCAGTTGTCAATTCTCTTCTATCCTATAGAATACCTTTATGACTGAGTGCAACTTGCTTTGTCAACAAACTCAATGGTCAAATACTATCAAATGGAAAACAAGAATTTAAGTCACTCTAAAATTGAGCTCACTTTATTTAAGTTAACCTTTTAATGTATTATTTATATTAT
Source organism: Erythroxylum suave (assembly GCA_027563595.1). Classification (NCBI taxonomy): domain Eukaryota; kingdom Viridiplantae; phylum Streptophyta; class Magnoliopsida; order Malpighiales; family Erythroxylaceae; genus Erythroxylum; species Erythroxylum suave. The sequence continues at coordinate 40,316,552 of JAOSBN010000178.1, read as the reverse complement.
ATATAAGAAAGGAATTCTAGAGCTTTCCAAAAATAAAAGCGAGAAATTGACAATTAACCAGTGATCAAGCAACTTGCTTACAAAGATCTTGTTTGTTAAAGATATCATTTCAAATCTATGTACTTTTATGACTCATAAATAAAACTTCCTCTAATTTCATTTAGAATGGCTTTTGGTTCCTAGTCATACAAGTGTGTTCTAGTAATTTGATAATGGGTTCTCTTCCTGAAAGGTGATAGTTTTATATTTTGATTTAGCATATTTTATAGCTTTTGTATTGTTTTTTTTAAACTCATAATCACCTTTCAAGGTATTTTTCAATGTAATTTCTTTTAACTTAAAATTTTTTAATTTTTTAATTTGATTGTTGAACTTGTTTCAGGTTAAAGATGTTTTTATCTATAAAAAAATAGTTTGAATAGGAGAAATAACTAACTAATTAAACATAGTTTATTAATTAAAATGACAATAAAATGCCACTTTTCATATTCATATTTCATGTCACATTTGTGTAAAACTTTAATTAATATTTATGAACAGTTTCTTGAAAACTTATTCTACAGTATATCAAGTCAAGTCGGAATACTCCCAATTCCGTACTACTACTGTTTGTTTTCATAAATAATGTCACATATTTATAATAAATAAAAAAGCTTTAGGGAAGATGCAGATCAAACTAAATGTCGGAACTCTTAATTTGTGAAAAACCATTGGTTCATAAAGTAGTTAGTTCCAGTACATGTATAATAGACATGCCTATTTTGCTAAAGTCATTGGCAATTAGCAGCCTTCACGCCAACTTAATTAGTTTGAAGGAGTTTAACTAATCACGTACACATGGAACTATAGACAATTAAAGTAGCTATACCGTAGAACAAGTGAATCAACCTAAACTCCACGTAACCGCCATAAGCTGGTGATACGATTGGTGTGAGGAGTTGAGCTAACAGCCAACAAAATTTCTTACCTACATTTGGTCTCTACCATTTTCCGCCTCCCAAATCAATAAAAGCCCAGCACAATTGGAACAAACAGCAATCACAAGAAACACTATTATCAATATTCCACCACCTTGCAGTTCTCTCCTTCATCTTCTGCTACAAGCTATGGCCCATCTTCGCTTCCCAGCCACTATCTTACTGCTATTGCTCCTCAACTTGTCATTGATGAGCTCATATGCTATTCGGGTGAACACCCACAATCTTCTCGAAGCAACATTGCCACACATACCTGAGCTTCCAAAGTTTGAGATACCAGAAATTCCTAAACCTGAGTTACCAGAACTTCCGAAACCCGAACTCCCGACTTTACCAAAACCTGAACTGCCAGAACTTCCCAAATTTGAAGTTCCAAAATTACCAGAAATTCCAAAGCCTGAAGTCCCAACTTTTCCAAAACATGAGTTGCCAGAAATTCCAAAGCCAGAAGTCCCCAAATTACCTGAATTGCCAGAAATTTCAAAACCTGAAGTCCCAACTTTGCCGAAACCAGAGTTGCCAGAAATCCCAAAGCCAGAAGTCCCCAAGTTGCCTTAATTGTCCAAGCCCACAAAACCGGGTCTTCCAATTCCCGAGGATGTCGTCAGTCCAGCCCAAGCGACATCCAATCACCGTTGAGTGAATTTCTAGTGCATGTCACCTGCTGAACTTTCATTTATTTGTTAATGATATTGTAGATTAACATGTCATGTGAGACTTCATTTTTAGAGTTTTTCTTTGAGTGTATGGTTTGATACATTGTTTCTGCCAGTATTATGTATTTTCTCTGCTATTTTATAGTGAAATATTGTTTAATATAAAAAATACTTTATTGTTTAGGGAAGTGAAGAGTATGATACATAAGAAAATTCACATTTAAATAAAATAGAAGTTAAACATACCACCAAATTAACTTAAGTTTACACTTTTTACACTAAAAATTAAAAATATATATTTACTCTTAAATAGGAAATGTAAGGTTCAATTTTATCTTTTTCACATACAAAGCTTATTAAACTTGCATAATCATTAGATGTGTTCACTGGTAATATTAAGCAAGTTATGTTATACAATAACGTGATAATTTATATAAAGAAAAACTACACAAAGCATGACATAATTCAGTATAAAGATTATACCATAATATTCTGTTCATCACTACATTTTACGATTCACTTTGGTTTTTTGCTATATTTGCTCAGCCCAACTATATGACCGTTTTGGTGATATTTATAACATTATAAATAATCCTGACTAAATTGTCTTTATACATAATTAAATAATTTATAATATAAAAAGATAATTTACTTAATATCAATTATAATATTTATAAAAATTACCAAAATTGATGACTCTACAACTTTTTTTTATTTGCTTATAGCAATTAAATATTTCTATTTCTAGTCGCCTTGTTCTTGCAACAATTCAGATAATTAGGATCCTATGCTTGTACCTCAAACCTGAAAGAGGTAGTTTTAGAAAAATAACCTTTACATGATTACAAGAGGACTATAACTTACAAATGCAATCTAGTTCTTAAACTGTAATGACTTCCACAGATTAGTAGTTAACATAAATATGTTTTTATGCAATATTTGTAGTACAAGTGCCCATTTTGTTACATTTTTTGTTCTAACAAATTGGAAATTAGTGACTGCGTATGACCTCAACTGCAAAGCCTCAATTACAACTAATCCTTATATTAATTACTTTGGACTAACACAATTTAATGATAATTAATATATTAATCATGTAAATGTAATATTTGGCTCATTTATGGAATGAAAATTATATTGCTAATCATGCTCTTAGCCTCTGAGTCCATTCTCTAATCTTGTCCAAATTCACCCATTAGACTTGTAGTGTACCAAAAAAATAATATCTTGCCTAATTATTACATTTTTTACTCTTCTATGGAGATGTTGTGTGGGAAAAGATCGTGGAATTGGATTCATAGAACCCTAGTTTCCATCTTTTATGATTGATATCGTTTTCCGCAATCCATTAAGTTTTTATTATTTCTAATTGAGTTATGCCATCATACACGGTAATTTTTCTTGGTTTATATCCTAAAATTAATTGATTGGTTGTAGTTTAGTAACACAATTATTTAACGACATTCTTTATCATATATATATTTAGATGTATATGATAAAGTCTATGAGATTAATATACAATGCAAATAAAATTATGATAAGATTATAATTATAAAATTCGTATTGCATTTATATATTATCCCTAAATTATTCCAAGCCATAGTTCTATTGAGAGTAGACATAAATTAAAAAGGTTAACATACATCTTTTCCTCATGAAAAAGTTGTTGATCTCATAGGTTAAAGTATGAAGATACTCAAACAAATGTATGAATAGGTTCAATGAACTGACCCACGTGAGAAATCCATTTAAAATATTACTTTATGTCTATAGAAATTTCCATTGTGATGATTGTATAAATGATTCTTTAACTTGAAATCAACAAAGTTATCTCATATAAGAATTACTATGTTTTAATATTACTTATGGTTTATTCTAGTCAAGGATAGCTCAGATTGTAGTCATTAGATGTAGCATAAACTATATGGAGATATTTGAGTAATACATATAAGATTTATCTCCCTAAAGTAATTACGAAGAATGTTCGGTTGTTCTTGATTAGTATTGACTTGAAAAATCCTTAACTAAGGTGGAATGATGCTTTATAGATAATTTACAATTTTTATTAATAGAATCAATTGCCAATGATAGAGCATTAACATGATTAGACTTAGATAGAGTAGACAAATTTCATGTTTTATGTCTAATTGGAACATTGTACGATGAAAGCATTGAATAATACGAAAAATAATGCACGAAAAAGTTATTTAAAACTACTTTGATATTCCTAAATATTTAGGTGATCATGATGTGTTGTTAAACGCTAATCTTGATCTACAAATTTAAATACTTTAATTAGAAAATTAAAGATAAATTAAAGAGGCTTAATTTATCTAATCTTAAATATAATTTAAGTTTATAATTTATATCTATTTCCAACATATTTGAGAATCTAATAGGTCATACACATATAGAGCGGGTTGAAGAGATAAAAGATATTTTAATCAAGCTAGACTTGATTATAAAGTTTGAGAAATTTTATAATTAAATATAAGATATTTAATAAATAAGGATCAATCACTACAAAAAAAAGAGTTTAAAGACACAAAAAGTGGAGTTTAAAAACACTTTTTTGCATCTTAAAAATAATTTTAGACATTTTCTAAAATGTTTAAAAAACAAGTATCACAAAAATTATTTTTGACGGTTTTCTTTGACACATAAAAGTGTAAAAAAATATACATTTTTTAAGCATCTATGCGTCGAAAATCTATTTCCTGCATTTGTAATTTTTTGGAGGCAATGCTATTTTAGACACTTTGTGTAAACTTTTAGATGCTTTTTTTGTCGATATTTTTTACTTTTAGACGCTTTTTATGTTGAAAAACTCCACCATTTTTGAGTAAAAAATAACCTTATAATTTGCTTTATGCATCTTTTTTAAGATCATTCACATGCATATTATTATAGTAAATTTTATAAATTAATCTAAAATATCTATTTGCATATTATAATAATAAATTAACACTTTTCTTAATAAATATTATATTAAACAAATTTATATGCATGTAATAGCACAAATTAGTTGGAAAAAACCTGTCATTAAAATGTAAATATATGGAGTATACAAATTTATATGCAGTTGCTCTCCCAAATAACAGAAGTAGCTAAATCTATATTTGGCTACATATATGTCATTAACTAAATAACGAAAGTAGCTAGAAGCATAAAGGCTAGAATATTTCTCCACAATCACTAGCTTGAACTTAAAGCATAACCACATGTCAATCGACCATTACTCTACATCTTAAAAAAAAGGTATCGTTCATTTATTAGCACTGAAAATATAAGCATAACTACATTAAACTAAGAGTCATTTGTAATAAAATCCCATTTATTGTCGTGTTTTCAGACATATAAGAAAAAGACTACCTAAACATGTTTTTCAACATAATACATAAGCACCAAGGAGAGACTAATTGCAGCCTTATGCTTAAATTTTAGTCAATAGGTTCTTTTTTCCTTGAAGAGAATAACTAATTGAAGGCACTGAATTCAAAGTTTTAAGAATGGCTTACTAAAAATTTGACTAATTCTACATCACCCTCTCGAGCAAGTTCCTCTATAGCTAGTCCACCACCCTCTTCGTATCAAGACCAAGTCATTTTGTTGTCTTATCATTTGCCTCACCAATTGCATCATCTATGGTGGTCCCAAGCTGTACATATTGACCAAGTTCACATTCAAGAATAAGAAGGTCGTGTCCTTCTGAGAAACATGAAAGCGAAATAGAGAGAGCATGTACCTGTAAGATCAAACATGGGAATACAAAGTGAAGAACTAAACAACTTAGAACACCAAGTTTGCCTTGGAAAATAATGGGGTATGCTAATTCATGCAATGAGAACACATATGCCATGTTCAGTGTCAGACTTATTTTAAGTACCTTAATCATCCGAAACATTGGTCCTAATTATCCAGTTAAAAAAGTTGTTGAAAACCATAGCTCAATCAATTTTGAATTAGATATGCCATTGAAATCATGTCTTTAGGAAATAATTTGAACAAAATGGAAAGACTTTACGATCTCCATTTACTTCAAACCCATTTTTATTTTGATTCCAACGTATTGTGACATCAAATTGTGCATTATCAATCATTCATCTTCACATAAAAATTCTTACTATTGACCCCTTTGCTAAACTCTAAAAAAGGAAGACATAGATGAAAAAGATCTCACATTCTTACCTGAAATGAGCATAGCCATAAAAGGAAATTGCAACTTCCATTTAGTTAACCTAAAATTAAGAGCATAAGCATACAATGTAGACAATTTGTCTGGATGGAACGATAAGCATAGCCCAACATCTTAATAGAGAACGAATGTGATTTCTATACATTCAATCAAACTCATAGTGACAAACAAGTTTTATATTTCTACCCCATAACAATCTTCTATACCTCACTACTAAAGCATGAGCCTCCATATGATGGACACCAATGATAGGTAGACTGAAACTTCCATCAATTTTACAAGCTTTCCTCACACCAACTGCAACAAGTGGAATCAAATTTGTCCTAAAAACCCTCGCTAAACTTCATACAATAAAATTATACCCCAAAAAAGACCTATAAAATAAATTACCACGAAGACAAAGATTCAAAGCAAGACCAATTGTAACAGTAACTGCAGTTAGATCACTCATTATTAAATTAGCTTTATCCAGTGCCTCTTGTACAACATGCAACATGATATGATGGAAATCACATATTGAGGACCAATCATTAACATCATCATCACGTGACTTATGCACGAAATTCATTCATATGGTTAATTTCATAGTAAAACAACAATGATGCAGAGCAACATTGGATTTCACAACAAAACAACAGCAGAGCAACAAGAACGTAATGTAGAAAATATAGGACAAAAAGAAAGAAATAGCAAGATCTGTTTCTGAATCTCTGAACAAAAAAACTAAAAATCTATGTCTCAACATGCAATAGTGAAAAAGAAAGGGAAAAAAACATCACAACACCGATCAATAAATTAAAGTAAGAAAATAAGAAAAGCATCTTCACAGCTTTCTAAATACTTGTACAAACATGACAAAAATACAGAGCATAAAGCCAATAATTCAAAAAAAACTTACAGTTGGTTGAGCCAAACATGGTAATCTACAATCACGAAGGCCCAAAAGTAGTTGATCCTGAAACCAAAACACAGAGAAGATAAAAATTTATTAAACACTAAAAATAGAAATGAAAAGGAAATTAACTCTATGATAAATATTATTGGCAATGTAAAAGAGTGAAAGGGATTAGGAAGATTGAAATGATAAACAATAAGAGATTAGAAGGGGGTGAGAGGAGGTGAGAGGCAAGTATGCATAGGGCGCAGTAGTTACAGAGGAAACAAAAAGAAAAAGTCAAGGCCAGGAGAAGATTATGAACTACATTTTTACATAATAGAACCAAATCCAGTTCGGAGAAAATCACAATCAGCAACTAAAACAAAATCAGGGGGAAAAAGACTGAAATGAAATTAAAAAAAGATATAGAAAAGTTGGAAACAGTTGATGAAACAAACAAGCAAGAAAGGTGAGGTTGAAGAAAGTAAAAATGAAATAAATGTACTATAAACCGTCCATTCCAATAAGCAGAGTGTGTGCTCTTACTAGCTGTCAGTTGGTTAAGTTTTGTGAAAGACAAAATTGTTGCCTTAATTACAAACTTCTAAAAATAGTGATTTTCATATCAGACGACCAAAAACTTGTTGACTTCCAGCCAACCCATCCTTTATGAACAATGAAGCACCGAGTCAAATCAGATAACTCGCCCTAATCTCGACCATTTCTTCTTTCGCTCCCCAAAAGGTCTTGTTATAGAAGTGAATCAGACACAACACTAGATAGATTGTTTGATTTATGTAACGACTCAACTTAGTGTAGATTAGATAAACGAACTTCTTCAATAAAGACTAAGACTACCAAAGTGGTCTGAGTGATGTCAATTCCCTTCTTTTTGAGCAATGACACTTGCAGCTAGCTGAGCCGGAAAACTTGTCAGAGATGTTATCAGAGTGGTCGTGTTCGTGAAATCTTTTCTTACTATAAGGCATCGACCAAAATGGTGGTTTCCCAGTAGAAACTATCAGCGTCAAGAAGATTAACAACCCTTGCTTACCATTTGAGACGCTATGATCTCAAATAATTGTCGAGGACATGAACGATAAGTTTGACGATACGTTGAAGCTATGCTTTATACACTCGAGCTCAATACTCTTCGCATTTGAGCCAAAAATGCTAGGTTTCGTGAAGTCAAGAGTCACAGTATGAGGTTGTGACTGGACAAAGCTTGAAGGCACCATCATCTGAACTAGAGGATTGAGATATAATGGGTCGTGATTGGGCCTTGTCCTATTTTACAGTTACAAGAGTCTACTAACATTTCTCCATTTTTAAAGATGTTTATTTTAAAACATAAAGACACATACTAACTAAATGTTTTTAAAAAGATATAACCACAATTTATCTATAAGTCAAATTCATATTAACTAAACGCTTTTTTATAATTACTTGCTTTTGGCATTAATTAATCGTTACCCCTGGATACATACTTGCGACAATTCTTGTCCTGCCAATTAGAAATTTTAGAAGTTTTAGACTCTATTTTAATATATTTTTAGACAAATTTTTTCATCTTAAATAAATATCTAAAAACTCCACCAATTCTTAGATTATTTAAGAAAATTATTAGATGCGTCTAGGCATAAGCGTCTATAACCTCCTTATTTTGGTGTAGTGAATATAAGATATTGGATCTTATTTAATTATATAATTAAAATTAACTTTTAATTTTAATTAATTACTTTAATGTCCAAAACATTTTATAAATAGGTTTAAGCTCTAAGAGAGCTAACACTCCTTACTTAACCCTCTCTATAATAGTTACAAAATTCTATCAACATGTTTTGTTAATACAGTTAGAGATCAAACACTTGTGCGATAATGGTGGTTGATATGAGCTAGTTTTTGAGACGGTTTGAGGGATACAATAAGAAAAGTTTCATGCTTCGGAAAAAGGTATAAATTAAGATCCACACTTATTATGATTTATGTCTTAATTATTTTCTAGAATTCAAAGTAATCTTGTCTTTTGAGAAATCAAAATATAAAAAAATTCCTAACTATTTTGCTGTTCAAAAGATCGAATCCTGACCCAACTTCTCAATAAGCTTTTAATCCCATTGTATGCACATGTTTCAAAGCTAATAGCAATTTATTTGGTTGATTGAGTCATTGAATGTAATGATTGTGGGACAAAATCATGTTGATATTGTGCATTTGATGCTTATTGATTATTGACAAAGTTTTCACATTTGGTACGAGACTTTATGTTTTTTAAAACTATTTTCTCTTTTTTCCTTTTTATTATTCCCTTTTTTTTACTCTAATTCAAAGGCATTATACCTGGCTGAATTTTCAATTATTTGTCAATGATATTAAGATTAATGGGCAAGAATTCACTTTCAGAATTTCTCTTTAAGTATATGATTTGATGTATTATTTAAGCTATTATTATGTATTTTCTCTGCTATGTTATTATGAAATACTGTGTGAACATTACAACAAAATAGACATTTTTGTTTTGCAAGGTTCAAAAAATCATTGGCAAAAGTTATCATATTGCGACTATTTTACAAACCATCATTAAAACTAAGCCTTTACCAACTAACTAAAAAAAATCACAAAAGGAACAACATTTCATGACTAATGACAAATCGTCGTCAAATGATGAACATTTAGTGATGATTAACAAAAATCGGCACAAAATGATCCATAATAGGTGACGATTTTAAAAATTCGTTGCTAAATGAACTTTTGGTGACACTTTTCAGAAATCATACAATTTTTAGAAATCATCACCATAATTTGTTAAACATTTGGTGACCAATGTTCAAAATCATCACCAAAGGGTTCATAATTGACGACAATTATACAAAACCGTCAGTAAAAAGACGTTTGGTTTGTTGTGACATTTTTGACATTGTCTCTAAAAGTGACCATTTGGTGACGATATTTGGAATCGTGACCAAAAGATTAACATTTGGTGATGAATTTTCAAATGTTACACATTTAGTGATGATTTCTAAAAATAGTCACTAAATGGTCCACATTCAACAATGATTTTTAGAAATTGTCACGAAAGGTTCTACAGTAATTTTCAACATATTTAGTGACTATTTGCCTAAATTGTCACCAAAGGTTGACGTTTACCAAAATTGTTAAACTAACATTTTTATAATCTATCATAGTTAAGATATGTTTTATTGGATATTTGTTTTGAAAATTTACAACGTAATGTTGAAAAAATAGACACAACATAATTTTACATGTTAAACAGTAGTATTAATTAATCATTAATATTTACTAACATTGCACAAATTAGTTATAAAACTTTAAATAATTGTATCAATATAATAATATGATATATGAAGTAGTACCAATTTTGAATTAAAAGTTTAACAATTCATACAGTCATAGAACAAGAACAAGAACAATAACAATCTACACTCACTAGTACGTAGCTTGACCCCTAACTAATAGAGAGGTTGTTTGAAAAATTCTTACAGATACAACAACAAATCAACTTTAAAGCTGAGTCTAGTTGATTGCATCGATAAATGACAATAATAAAATTATTTTTTGGATTCCAAGTTACATGGGAGTCGGTAAAGGTAAATGAGTCCCCGATGTTTAGATTCCCAAGAAAGGTCCTTGCGTGTTCGAAGGCACCAATTGAAATAGTAATAGTTCTTCCCTTAGGAGTAGGGTTTTTCACACCCTCTTGCAATAACATTTCTGCTATAGCTAAACTTGTAGAGGATATAGTAAATGAGTCGCTAGATTTAGTATGGAAGATAAGTTCTCCAGATGAACTGCCAGTATAAAATGGTTTACCTAAAACATGATTAATATAAAACTTAGATATTGTCAAATTAGTAAACCATTAAACGAACCGAAATTGGAGTGACATGCATACATGAATGACTAGATAAAGTTTGTGGAATTAAGGAATTTTCCAAAACAACCGATTTCCCTAATCGTTTATAAACTGTTGTGACATCGCTCCCACTTCCATAGGCATACATGTCATCTTCGAGATTTAAGTAAGCTGAAAACATGTAGTATATACTATCAAATGTGAATATATATAATAGCTTCATAAAAGGAAAATTAATAATGAAAGTGACATTGTTCGGATGATACTACACCCCTCGAAGCAGAAGATCTACCATGGAAATTATTGTATCAAGTGGAGATTTTTTTGCATTATTTATTTGTTCAGTAGGGACAATTTTTCCATGTTCCTCTTAACAGAATAAATTAGGGCCATCTAGAACTCATCTCCATATTAGCATTCTTTGATTAATAATGTTAAGAGGAATATTTTGCAAATGTCGATTTAGAATAAAATGATGATATGTTCAACTCCAATTTCAATGATAAGTGAAAGTAGTCCAGTTTAGCACTTATACATCTTCAATGTGCCTAATGATATGAAAGTTACCCTTACTAAAATTTCAGAAACCTATTGTGTAGTTTGTATCATATGAAAAATTTAGAATTTAAAGTAGAATAGACATGACTATGTTCTTTATGTCAAAAATATAGTGTTATCTATATTGGGCTATATTACTACTAATGAAAATGAATTAAAGTAAAAAATTCCTAAAGACCTTTCATCAAATAGTTACGAAGCTTTGATGAGGGAAGCATTAAAGTTCATTGGGAAGAAGTCAACCCATATACAAATAACAAAGACAGATGGTAAATCATGTTCGGAACGTAATCATAAACACAACTCATACATCAAATGCATAATTAAGAACTCACAATAAACACCTCGTTGATGAAAATAGAACAAAAAAATAATGCCGATTCAGTTAATAATGGTTCTTCGACAGTGATCACCACAATACAAAACCCAAACAGAAGAGAGGATTTTGATAAATGTTGACGGCTTGAACAAGAATAGAGTAGCCTTTTATTGTGGTTGTCATTTAAAACATAATACAAAATGACATCATTTTTCTTGTTTAGGTAAATGATGTCATTTATTGTTTACTATAGTTGTTTGGAAGTAGTATTAATTTATTTGATACAGTCTATTGTATTTGTTTGACAAACATTAGATGTAGCGACTAATACTTGGTTCGTCGCCAAAGCTCGCGGTTTACAAATAATTTTTAATGAATTTATTTTCCTATTCCAAATAAACATAATTTGAAGTAAAAATTAAATTATTCAATTGAAAAATATTTGAAAATTAATTTATTGACTGTTCAAATAAATTATAATTGACTTACAATTTTCAGAAAATTATACATTTTGGTTACCATAATTTCAAAAAATTTATTTCAAAAAATATACATTTTAATTATTGTAATTTAGAAAAAAATAAATTATAATAATTAATAAGACATTGTAATATAATTAGAAAACTATTTCTAACAAATTAAAATTAAAGATTAGTCATTCCCAAAAATTGAGCAAATGAAGAACAATTGCATATATAAGTGAGAAGATTAACTTAATACTTTGTATGATGTATTGGGAATACCTCATATATATTAATCAATTAAGAAAATTAAAAAAGTAAAGATATTGCTTTGGTTTTGGGCGAAGATGTGAAAATTTGGTAGTAAATTATCTACTATTTGCGACTAAGTATGGTGGTTGGTTACAGAAACGGTCTTCTGCCACTAAAATTACTTCGTCGTAAAAACCCTTGGGTATTTAAATTAAATGTATCTTTTTATACAAATAATAAGGTTAATGGTAGATTAAGGGCTAAAGGGTATAAGTTGTCATGTTAGTGATGAAGTTGATTTAAATGAAATGTGGTTTGCAATTGTTATTAATTCAACTAATAACAAAAAGAAAGTACAAATTTTTTAAAATTTCCCCATTTTGTTTTGCTTATCCACCAAATTAAAAATATAGATTAGTAATTCCCAAAAATTAAGCAAATCAAGAACAACTCCATATGTAAGTGTAAAAGACAAAATTTTCATTTTGTTATTGGAAGTAGGGAAAACTCATATATGTTAATCAATTAAGAAAATTAAGAATGGAAAATGTTTGGGTTTTGGTGACTTTGTGTATAATTGGTAGCGAAATTGGAGTGATAGGCGACGGCAGTTTTCACCGTCAGAAAAAGGTAAAGGTTTAGTATTGACAACGATTTATTAATTTGGTAGTACAATGTTGTACAATTTACAATGCTACTTTATTTTCATAACAAACTTTAACATTTGGTGACAAAATGTAGATTTGTTTTGTCGTCAAATGTACCGGATGAGAATAATTAAATGACGTCATTTTCGTTCCAATTTCAGTCATAACACCGAAGCCCTCCCTCCCTTTTCATTTTCATCTTATTCCTTAATTCTCTATCGTTTTCTTCTTTCATCTTAGTCGTTTGTCATCTTCATTGTTCTTCCACCGATTGCTTCCATCTTCTCTTTACATTGTCTCTAGTTAACCGTCCGTCAAGGTAGGTCATCCATGCTCTGCTGTTAGGTATTTTTTTTACTTCAATTTTTGTTTTTAAATGGTTTTATGTTGATCGGTTTTGTTACTGTGGATTGAGTTGGCTACATTTATTTTGGTTGTTTATGAGTCATTGTTTGTTGTTTTGTGTTAACGTTGGTGAATAATGAAAAAAAATTGCAATTTTGTTATTACTTAGGGATGAATTTTAGTTACATTCTAAGTGTTTGATGAAAGTTCTACTATGGATGACCATTATTTTTTCTTCCTTTTATCATGGTTGTACATCACCTTTTCCAAATGTAATCCATAAAGAAACGTTATATATGACACTATTTTGGTCAAATTACCGAAAGTTTAGCCTTCCTTGCATCTTTTATAAAGAATGCATGAGAGTACTTGAAAAGGGTTTTTAAAAATACTAATGAAGAAGAAGAAGAATTTATAAAGAATGCTACTTAGTGTATTTGGTGTGACATCTATAATACGAAGGATGCTTTAGAATGGAGATGCCTTAGATCTTGTCTTTGAGATTAGAAATGAGATAGATGTCAAAACCATGGATTGTGGATAAGATTTAGGTGTCTCCATGAATTATATAGGATAGAGATATTTACCAAGGTTTTAAAAATTGGATCGAACCAGTCGGTTCGACCGGAAAAATCTGAACCGGTCAGTAGTTCGATTCAGTTTTAACAAAAAACATGTTACTATAAAAACCGGCTGGTTTGCTGCGGAACCGGCCGGTTTACATCGAACCGGTTACACCGGTTCGATTGCCCTTCTTCTCTCCCTCCCCGCTTCTCTTGCTTTCTCGCACAAAAGTAGCACTCGATGCTCTTGCATGTCCTAGGAAATGAAGAAATAGAGATTTGTTGGGCATTTTCATTTAAACACTACTTTCTCAGTAGCTCTGATAGCCAAGAAAGAAAATGAAGGAGAAGAGTATGACAACACATATATGTACCTGAAAGCGCCAAAGAAGGTCACTAGAAACATTGTGTCAAAGCAATTCTTGTAAAAGTTGTTGCGAGCTTCTTCGACCTCAGCTCGTTCGTCAGGAGTGCCAGCTTCAATAAGCTCTGATAGTTTTTGCTTCTTTTTTTTCAAGAGCTTCTGATCTTTATCGATGGTTGCTTTGAAGAACGTGTATTTTGTCTTTAATACATAAATCTTTGGTTTGGCTTTCAAGAACGTTTTGTTTTCTTTTATTAAAGCTTTGGTTTGACTATTGGATAATAACGCAAAAACCAATTTATACATTGGATTGGATGTCGAAGACAAAACACAAACTTTATTTTTTTAAAGGCTTATACATGTTGTGTGATTCTGGATTCACAAAATCTTTTTCAAAGATGAAAAATATCTGGATTGATATAAAGTGTTTGGATGTCAATGACAAAACAGAATCTTTTTTAAAGGCTTATATATGTTGCGTGCTTTCGGATTGATATAAGGATGAAAAATAACCTTAAAGTTATAGTATTTTAAAAAGTTTTAAATTTATACTTGTTAGTATTCATATTACAGATTAATATTACAAGAGATGAGTTTTAGGGTTCAAATTTTATAATTTTTGGTTTAATTTGTAAAATTTTGACTCAATTCTCGATTTGAGTTGACAGAATTGTCAGTGTTATAGTATTGAGAAATTGGAACTATGACGCTTTCATACAACTTTTGCCAAATTTGGGTATTTTAATTTCATATTTTGGTAATTTCAAATTTAAACCAATAGGCATGAATCAATTTTTTTCACTAAAAACATGAATTTTAATTTTTATTATTATTTTAAGTTTTATATTAAACTCATATTTATTTATTACTAGTTCATTATATAATAATAGACATTAGTGTATTTTTTTATTTCAATAAATATTTTATTTTTACTTACTCTTACAAGTTTTATTTCTTATTTATCATATATCGGTTTTATAAGGGTTCACTACTGGTTGAACCTCTAAATCTTAAACCTTTCCTTCCATCGGTTTGATTTCCGGTCCGGTTTTTAAAACATTGATATTTATAGAATAACTAAACATTAATAGGATTAATATAATACGTTTTGGTAAAGAGGGATTCCAAAACTTTGTCAATAAATAACAAACAAGGCCATAATCCTTGGATCCTTCAAAAATGGAATAAGGGATTATATGGTTCTCATATAGTTCATAAGAAGCATAATCCTGAAATCTAGGTGAGTCAGTATCAAAGTACTCGTCCTTAAGAAGAGGGGGCATGGAAGGAGGATGGGTTGGCAATCTTTCTTGAGCCTTATATGTCCCAGAGGATGTGCAGGTAACTCTATCTCGTTTGAGTGTCCTAGGCATATGGTTAAGTGTTCTCTCTAGTTCTTGTCCTAAGAGAAAGGGTGATTTACAAAATGAGGAGTGAGAGGAAAGGTTCAAAAATATGATAAAGATAGTAAGAAGAAACACTTATAAGAAAAGAATATTATAATTCCAATTCCATAAACTTCAATTATTCATCTATTGCTATAAGGCATGAATATTCACAACTCAAGATGCTAAAGGGAGAATCATGAGGAGTGTGAAAAAGGAAATAGAAGAATGCAAACAATATGAATTAAGTGAAATAAAAAATTCTTCATAACGTAATTACTTTAAGAAATCAAATAACTTTCTTGAATAAAAAAAGATTCAAATTGATTAAATTATGCAAAAGATGTTTGTAACGAATGAATGTTGAAATGAACAAGTTGTTTGTGACCATCAACCCCACATAATATCGCCCTCTAGATAAGATCTAATTTACAAAATTGTCCAATGAGTTGGGCGTCATTGTGAGAAATGAATTGTCTTGCCTTCAGCATAGCAGTCAGTTTAAGGAAGACAACTTGCTTCAAAATGCCTTGGACAAAGTTTCGGTACATTTTCAATTCATTTGATTATATGAATTACAATTTTACTTAACAAAATTAATGACTTATCTTATACGTGTCCTTTACAAATAAAACGCAATATCGTTGATATCGACAAGCCTAAGGTTTCAAACTCTGTTAGTTCAGTGTTGAAACAAAGAGTGAGGGATCATTAATATAAACTTCATAAATATTACCAGTCTTTCCCTTCCAATGAAGAGGCAATGATACATGTTCTGGATCGGGTCACTCTAGAAATTTGGAGCAAACTGTGTGATTATTAGGCCTCAGTGAAGGTTCACGTTTGTTTTTTCCTCTTCATTTTCTTGCCATTAATTTTGTTTATACATTTTATGACTACTTCTCTTAATTTAGGAAATGTGTGAGAAAGCTAAGGTTAATAGAGCAAAAATGAAAATTCCTAATAACATCGACTCCAAATCATTTATTGTCGTTCGACAAGAATTTGCAAGTGTAACGTTTTCAACTTATTATTTTATTTCTTAATACAATAAATTCTATTATCTTCTAATTTCTTAAATTCATATAATAGAGCCAAACACCACTTCAAGGACAAAAGTGTGATAGGATCACACTCTACAAGTTAACACATTACAAGGAAGGTCAAGGCTAGATGTTTGAAGAGGCATAAAGTAATTATGTAAATACAAACAAATTAATATTACAATTTATTTTTCTATGTAATACTAAGTAATAATTTTTTAGTTAACTCGATTTTGTATTTTAAATTATAAGACAAGAACCAGGAGTTGTTGCAGACATCATTGTCTGAGAGGAATCAATGTCGATGACATTTGTAATAATGTCTTTGGTAAAAGATCGGGCTATATCAAAGGTCTTGGGTATGACCCTAAGCCTATTGGTGCATCTTTGTCACGACTAGCATATGTCACGACGCTTTAAGAGGAGAACCAGACACTAAAGACTAAGTTACAATGTAAGGAAGAGAAGTTAGATCGTAATGTAAAAGAAGTAAACAAGCTTAAAAAGATGGTCAAACAATTACTAGGCTCAAATTATATCAACAGTACTGACGAAGACGAGGACTCTTAGTTTATATATGACATGTAATTATTTTTTATATAAAATGCATTCCATTTTTATGTTTATTTTATTTCAATTTATTATGATTTAAAATATATGTTACCAACATTAATTATAAAATGTTACTAATTTATATTTCAAAATGTCTTAAAATTTGTAATAAATTAAAATAAATGTGTTTTTAACAATTATAATAAAATTTAAATTTAAAATAAATTTTTTCACTAAAAAATATTAGCTACCAAAACAAAATCGTCACAAAATGTTATTACCTACGTTTACAAGAACGTATCTAAAAACATTTACCTACAATAAGAAATTAGTAGTTTAAACTATTCTACTACAAAAACATAACTGTCACTAAAAAATATTAGCTACCAAAAAAATTCTTCACAAAATGTTGTTACTTACGTTTACAAGAACGTCTCTAAAAACATTTACCTACAGTAAACAATTAGTAGCTAAAACTATTATGCTACAAAAAATCTTCAATAAAAATAATTACCTACGACTATGGTTTAGTAGGTAAAAACTTTTATCTACAAAGCATATACGTCGCAAAAGTTATGTACGACGTTCTTCGTTCTCGTTGGTTACATGTTTTACCAACAAAATTATTGTGCATCCAAAACCTTTTTGCGACAATGTCAAGAAACATCACAGGTATTGTTTTACTACCAAGATTCAACGACCATTAGGGTGACATTATTTTTTGTTGCAAATTAATATTTATGACGATGTTTTAATATTTAGCGATATCTGATTTCGTCGCCAATAAGCTTATCTGTTGTAGTGGATATAAACTATACGTTGTAGTTTAGGAAAGTGAAGAGTACGATACAAAAGGAAATTCATATTTAAACATAATTAAATAAAATAGAAATTAAGCATACCACTAAATTAACTTAAATATTCACTTTTTACACTAAAAAATTCAAGCTGATATTTACTTATAAAGAAAAGATGTGATATTAGATTCTTTTTTTTTAGATGCAAAGTTTATTAAATTTATATAATCATTAGATGTGTTCATTGGTGATATTAAGCTAGTATCTAGTAATATTAAGCTAGTTATATTTGAGTTAAATTTTAATATTTCATAAGTTATAATTTATAGAAAAAATGGTCATAAATAGTTTACTTTGGAATTAAAACAAATTATGACAATTCTTTGCTTAAAATAGTCATAAATCATAACAGTTTTCAATTATTTGTATTATTAAAAATTACTATCCATGATCTTCCCACTAGAGCTCGTTCATTTGACATAGTTGAGATGTCATGCCATTCAGGTGGCGACAAACCATATTCTACAAAGTGTCACTGTAGAAATTCCTGGGCTTCTAATGTTTGGGTTCCCAAACACACAAGCAGTGCAAAAAGCAAAAATGCTACGGGTTCCTGAAATCTCAAGGATTTTTCAAAACCTGAATTCCCAAAAATATGAGCAACTCCTAAAGTGGAAACACATAGAGTGCCTAGATTAGTAATTGTACCCAAACCCCTTTTGTTATTTTCACCAAATCTCTTGAGATACTGTTGAGAAATCGGGCAACATCTAATCCTTCATGCAGTGGAATATTCATAAAAAATTTTGTTTTAATGTTTTGAAGGTCAAGACCACTTTAAATTCTATAACATGATCAACAACTAAGATATAATGAAGCAAGAATCTTAATTTATACCTTATTTCGAAGCTTTATAATTTTTCTATAGTTTCAAGTGAAATGTTTCTAAAATTGGCTCGACTCATCTCAACCACTAAAGTCATACATATAAGTGATTGGCCTTTGATGGTATTTACAAATTGAATTGAGAAAACTCTACAAGTATTAAGGAGAAAGTTCAGCAATGACTGTTAGCTCTCTTAGAGCCTAAGATATATATATCTAATAAGGTTTATACATATTAGTAATCTAGTTGAAATTAAATTCTAATTTCAATTAAACTTTAATTAAAAATACAATGAATTCTAATTAAATATCAATTATGGCTAAATAAGATCCAATATCTTATATTGATACTTATTTATCAAATATATTATATTTAATCATAAAGTTGATTAATCCTTACAATTAAATCTAACTTGATTAAAAGACCTTTTCTTTATTTAACATGGTCATTGTGTGTAACTCATTAGGTTCTCAAATATGTTTAACAATATAAATAAATCATAACTCTAAATCATATTCAGGATTAGATAAATTGAACTCCTTTAATTTACCTCTAATTTTATAATTAAATAATTTATATCCACGGATTAAGATCAACGTCTAGCAACGTATCATGACCACCCAAATATTTAGAATTGTCAAAGAGGTTTTAGCCAACGTTTCTGTGCCTAATTTTTACATATAATTCAAATCTTTCATCATATAATGTTTTGATTAAACATAGAGCATATAATGTCTACTTTATTTGAGTTCAATTATGCTAGTTCTCCACCATTAGTAATTGATTCAACTAATGATATTTGAAAGCTATTTTCAAAATGTTATTTCATCTTAGCCAAGGATTTCCTGAATCAATACTAATCGAGAACACTGGAACATTCTCCTTAATTACTTTAGGGTAATGAATCATATATTGATTGCTAACTACCTACATATTATTCATGTTATATCTATATTAACTACCGACTAAACGACCCTTAACTAGATTTGATCATAAGTAGTATCAAAATATATCTATTCAAATATAAGATACTTTTGAGATCTCAAGTCAAATGATCACTTATATAATCATTATAATGAGAATTTTCATAGTTATATAAATAACTCTCCAAATGTGATTATTATTTAGGGTCAATTCAATAAATTTGTTCTTAATAAGCACCCATATCTTTCTTTAAGTATTTCTATACTTTAGCTTATAAGATCGACTACTTCCTTCATAAGTAAAAACATAATATGTACTAGTCTTTTTGGTAGTGCGTCATAACACTACACAAAATAAACTAAACTACTACTATAGCAATGGTGAGTCTAAGTCGATCACACAAAGAGTGTGTGTAAATTTGTTTAAATGAAATTAATTAGTGTTTAAGTTTAAGGGGGGTTTGGTTGGTTTGAAAAAAGAAAATAAAATGAAGCTAAACTAACAAAAGTAAATTAAAGAAAACATGCAAAAATGATGAAAGTGATGAATTTTTTAGGGACCCGATTCTTTAGTTCAATCTCAGCCTAAACTCTAATTAAACATATTTTATTGAATTGTTGTTTTCACATCTTTTTTTGATCTATTGATCATAGATTAATAGCAAACACTGTTAATCCCAATTTTTGCTTAGGTCATATTTAATCAAGAAGAGCTTGTTAATTAACCCTAAGTATTGGATAACCTAGGAGACACTCGCTAAGTTTAATCTGAAAGTCACCTTACGAGTGAGAAAAGCAGACCAATCTAAACAATAATCACACAAACTCGAATTATTTAACCTAGGTTATGTTATCCCTAACGCTTACGAACCATTAGTCACTAAAAATGAATTGGAAAAACCATGATTATGTATTGCATTTGATTCTAACAATGGGTTCTTATATAAAAATAATCAAATAAAGTATTCAATCATTCTTACACAAGACCCAAACATTGAACAAAGGATAACATTATCAATCCATAAGAGAAAGAAAATAACAAATACAAGGAGAAATATACTTAACCGGGTCGTCAGAATCGATTTCACCTCCGAACTAACGTTGGAAAAGCTACCCCTTCATGGGTCTCCCTATATGTGAGAGCTTCATCACACTCTCTTCTCTCTCGAAGGCTCTTGAAGCTTTGGCCCGAAAACACTCTAAAACTTTCATAAAACCCTAGCTCTGCAGTCACATGTCTATTTATATTTAAAAATAGGGTTTCGGACAGGATATCTATGAGAGTCATGACCATGACATGTTGAGGCATAGGTGTGACTACTTGATTCACGCCCATGCAAGGTGAGTCAGGGCCATAACCTATTATGTCACGGTCGTGCACCATTTCTCATGCCCATGACTTGCATTCTTATGACTTTTCTCTTCATCTTCATGCATTTTCTTGTCTCCACTTGCTCTAATCCTTCTTTTTCTTGTTCGATGGGCTTTCAACTTACTTTAGCTTTTGAAAGTAGTGCTTTCGACTTACTTTAGCTCCATCACTTCTAAATTGTGCCTAAAACCATACATGAACTAAAGTGAGTACCTTAAGCATTTTCATAACAATAATCACTAAATGTTATGGAATAAATTCATAATCAATTAAGCACATATCACTTTTTATATTCGATTATTTTCTAATTTTAATAGAATAATGACTAGGAATAATTTAGAGATAATACATAAATGTTATATGAATTTTATAATTATAATCTCATCATAATTTTATGTGTAATACATAGTTATTTCAGGGACTTTATCATATATATATATATATATATGATAAAGTCCCTGAAATAACTATGTATTACATATAATTATAATTATGTCACTAAACTACAATCAACCGACTGACTGTAAGGTATAAACCAATAATACCCATTATGCCACAAGTACCTAAAACCCAGATTATGCCAAAACTAGACTTTCTAAAATTTTCAAAACCTAAATTTGCAAAGTCAGAAATAGTTCCTTCAGTACCTGAAATCCCGAGTATGCCAAAATCAAAATTTTCAAAACCTAAATTTCCTGAGATTCCAGTGATGTAGCAAGTACCTGAAATTCAAACTACTAAAACCAGAGCCAAAACTTCCAAAACCTAAATTTCTAGAGAAATCAATAATGTCACAAGTTTCTCAAATCCCAAATATGTCAGAACCTAAAATCTTAAAATTTTCAAAACATGAATATTATAAGATACCAAAAATATAACAAGTACCTGAATCTTAATTATACCAAAACTAGAGTTTTTAGAATTTTATTTCATAAATATCTAAAATTCTAAGTGTGCATATTGGTTTACACACTACAACTATGTTTGATTGTAAATTGCATTCTTTGTTTTATATATATTTATTTATTTAACTAATGTATAAGATAAAGCTTATAGAATAAAAGCACATTAAAAATAAAATTATGGTGAGATCATAATAATGGGATTTATATTGTATTTATATATTATCCCCAAATTATTCCTAATTGCTATTCTACTAAGACTAAAAATTAATGGAGTGTAAAGATTAACACACATTTTGTTTCTTCCTTCAAAAGGAAGCAGTTGATTACATGGGCTAAAATATAAAGATACTTAAATAAACATGTGAATGCTTGTTAGATAATAAATTCAGTGAATTGATTGGACATGAGATTTCTATTTACAACATTACTTATATGTAGATAAAAATTTTCATTGTGATGATTATAAAAGTGATCATTTGACTTGAGAAATCTACAAAAATCTTAATCTAATAACATCATTTATTACTTCAAATTGCTTTAACCCTCTTCTAGCCTTTTTTATCACATCCATGTTCCACTCAAACAGCATTTATGAGGTTTAAAAATCTCTTGATCTTTTAATTGAAAATGTTGCTTCTGAGATGAAGGATTAAGTCATTAGCAAGTTTTTTTTTTTTTTTACTATCATCAAAACTAAGTCGTCAGTAACAAACTTCACTTGATTTAATAGTAACAAAGAAAAAAATTGTCTAATTCTTTAGAAAAGCTTGTGCCTATTGCAATATTTCTTATAAATACCAATTTGTAGTGAACTTCAAAGTTAATCAAGACTAATTATCAATTTATGGTATATCTGTAACTTGGGAGAGATAAGTAATCAATTTAGTTAATAAGTATGATAATTATATCAATTTAGTTAATAAGTAATCACTTGTATATGTAGGTCAAATTACTGAGTTTATGACATTTTTTATGTCCATTTGTACTTGTTGAATCAAGAGAGATTTTGACTTGTTATTTTGATAATAAAAAAACATATTACAACTAATAAATTCTTAATGATATTATGTAATTTATTTATCAAAATGTAAAGTTTTATAAAAGAACTAAGTAAGAACACAAACTGATAAAAATAATCAATTTTGCAGTGAGAACCAAAGTTAAGCTATTGATAGGGATATTATTGAACATTGAAATATTAATAAATAATAAGTAAATCGAAAAGACAAAGTATGAACCAAGAGATCAAGGATAAATTAAACGCAAAGTTCATATTAAGTGAAATGTAATATTTCTTGTAACTTCTCTAAGGGTTCATGATTACATTAATACAAAAAAAAATTGAACTCAAGGAAATTCAGTTTGAGCAATAAAGAAAACTTTCTTAGTTTTTATCATTTTTGGGGAATGTTTAACCTATATTTGAATCAAGTTTTTTCAAAGGAAAAGGTTTTATGTTTTGGAAAACCTAAAAGATTTTGAAATTTGATTTTAGTAAGTTAGGTTTATCTATATAGGAGTTAGGTAGACCTATTTCATCAGTTTTTAGTTCGGTCGACCTATATAGGAAACAATTCAAAATATGTTAGGTTGCTTCGAGTCAATATATAGTGACTTAGATAAATATAATAGATGTGTGATGAGTTAAATTTATACTTTCTATTAAATGTAATTTGACCTTTATATAAGTTAAGTCTATCGAACTTTTTTAAGAAAAAGTTTTCAAATGAGTAAGTTTTAACCTTGATATTCTAGGATATTAATTAATCTCTAGGTCAACTTATACTTACATAAATAAACTAAACTGAGGATTAGGTTGACCAATATTGTAGAAACTAATTGTATAACAAATAATGTCTAGCCCTAATAACTAAGACTAAGTATTTTGCAATACATACTTTCAAAATTAAGTTGTTAAAGTATATTTTGGTATATTGATGAGCTGTTAGAACTTTTTATCTTTCTTGAGTATTTATGGGTTGAGGAGGTATTTATAGTTATTGTGCATTAATAAGACTTAGTGAGTTTTTTAGCAAGTAAGGGAGCATTAAATTATATTTGATATATTATAATAACAATTATGGTTCAATTTTTTAGTGATTGAGGTGTAAAAGATTACTCTTCATCCTAGAGGAAGTAAGATGTAGGGGTGTATTGTGATGTTCTTGATAAATCAATTTGTTTATATATGATTTTGAATTTTGGGCTTTATTTGGTTAATTCTCACACAATTCAAGTTTATTGCTTAATAGGTACAATTGGATAGATTTTAAGGAAAAAGGCATAACTTTCTCTATGGATGTTAGATTAAGGCCATTCAAGTATGCTTTTGAATAGGAATCCAAGTTCTACAACTTTCATGAAAACCCCAAGGAGGGATTTTGCCTCCTAAAGGGTCAAAATTGCAAATTTCTGAAGATGCCTAGTGTATGTCCACTCAACAGATATCATGTCCCTCCAAACAGCCATAAGCGGAGTAGGGAAGCTGAAAGACCTGTGAATGTCCACTTAACGAACATAAGGTTTGCTTAACGGATATTCACTGTCCAAATTTGCTCCAAAAGCCCGAGAAAGTCTTCCCAAAGGATGTTAAGTCCGCCTAACAGACTTTGAAGGCACTATTATGATCTTTATTCCCCTGTTTAATAAAAACTAGGTTTCTTTGACCCCCAAGATACTATAAATACTCATTTTTAAGACCTGAAGAGGGGTTTTGGCATTGAAAACGAGGCTACAAGATTGGAGGCACCCAAAATAGGAAAATAAGAGTAAGAAGGAGGATTGCATCAAGATTGGAAGCAAGCTTGTCTTGTCTTCTATCTTTATTTTCTCTCTCTACCCTGTCTTGGATGTTGATTGTCTTTATGTATTTGGATTCTTTTATCATGTGCTAGAATTAAACCCTGTCTAGGGTTAGGGATGTAGCCTATTTTGGGGATTGATTGATGTTTTATGGATTGGTTGGTATTGGATGGAGGTTCTTAGGTTATATTTATCTTTCTTGAGCGTCATTGTTGTTTCTATACTTGATCACCATTGATGTAATCTTAGGAATCATATGATGGACTGAGAGTTGAAGTATGATTTTTGCATTAAGAAGATAATCACATTAGATTTAGAGATAGAGATATCCTAAACTAGTGTAATAACTTAGGGTTACTTTTTCTTAATGAATTTGACTAGTTAGGTTTCACATTCAAAGATGTTAATAAACTAGTTAGATTTTCTTATATGTCTTGAGAGAGAATATAAGTGAATTTGTGCAATTGTTATTATAACTTGTAATTCAATCAATTCCATAATTTATTGATTAATCTCTTAAATTGGTGAACCCCATAGTCCTAAGTCTAAACTATCAAATTTTCTTTTTTTGTTTATTCACAGTCTTTACAATTGATTGTTCACTCTAATCCAATTGTCTTTTAAATTTTTTGTTATTTTTGGTTCAAGTAATTAGGATTAATTCTGTTGTAAGTATCTTAGTCCTTGTGGGATGCGTAACCTTGGAATACTTTATGTGTAAGTACTAGGAACGATTCTGTGTGCTTGCAGATTTTGTCGACCAGTTCTCTATGTTTAAAATTTTCTCTATCACAAGATAAATACTCATAACCTAAGATTAGGGCCTAATGGCCTAAAAGCTTCTCAAAAATGGACTTTTCTAGTTAGGCATGCCCCTAAACTGGGATTAGATCTTTCTTTCGTGCCCTATTGAGAAGTAATATAGTAATGAATAGAGTGTTGAACCCATAAGGAAGTTAGATGATCTAGTACACTCTCCTGAATATAAATGAGTGCATTGTTGATTTAATTGAATAAAAAATAAAAAAAATATGAAAAAAACAACTAATAAAATTACAAAAAAACAATTAATTGAATTGGTAACTGATATATGAATAATGCTCAAATAAGTACTTTCTCATATATCTTCTATGCAGTCGTGGTTCACTAAATTTAGAAGGTATCTGTTAGACCCCTAAGTCTAGACTACAGGATCGTGCAAGTTTTGGCGAGCCTTGGCTAATGCTTGGCACGCGGGTCGACACGAGGAAGGCGTGTTGACAAGGGAACAAGGCGAAGTCTTGCGAGTTGGCGAGATTCGATACGTGGGCACGCGTAGATATGCATTGGTGGAAACCTTAGATGAGATGTGAGATTCAGATGCGTGGGTACGCGGAGTTGGTGAACTAAGTCATGCAAGTCCCGAGGGTGCGTGAAGACACGTGACTTCGGCGAGGTAGGTCGAAGGTATGTATAACACCCAAGGTTTTATACTAACTCGGTTTATGACTTATACTTAGTTATGGAGTGACGAGACTACACCATGAGAGAGCTGGATCATGGAAGATGGACTTGTCCATGGACGTGGATTGACGGACCTATGTGCGGATAGGCCTTGGCGAACACATCAGTAGTGACGTGGCAATTGTTGATGATGTGGCACATGATAATCTGGAAGATAAGATCACAGTGGATAAGCTTCAGCCTTAAGAGATAAAGATTATCTGGAAGGATTATCTAAGATAGAGGAGATCTTCGCGAATAGGGATGATCATTCCAAGATAGGGTTTATCTTGTTAATGTGATGTAGCTTAATCCTAATTAGATGAGAATGTCATCTATTGGTTAAATTGATGTAATCTTATTAGGATAAGATTATGATCTTAGCTAGTAGAGTTCTACTAGGATTAGTCATCTGGAGGAGCCTATAAATAGCTCATTAGAGTTGAGAGTTATTTATTGAGAGAAATCACTCAGAGGAGAAAGTTTTGAGAGAGTTGAGAGCTTTTGGGGAGTTCTCATTGTATGGGTTTCGAATAGGGAGTTCCTTGAGAGTGCTTCGGGGGGGAGGTACTTGTGTCTTTTGTTAACATTTTGTGGAGAGTTAATGAAAGATTGGCTTTGGCCATATATATCTCATGTTGCTTTCTTTTCTCTATTTTGCACTTGTGTTATTTTGTGTGTGAGAGGAGCACTTTAAACACTTGTGTGCGCGTGAGTTCTTCGAGGCCTAATGAAATTGATCGGTGACATTCATATGAGAAGGCTGAATCTTGCTTTAGCGGACCGAAGCAAGATTGCCACACAAAGGTGAGCGTGACTTAGGGCGAAAGTTGGAGTCCAAAGTAGACCTTTGTGAAAATATCTAACATCAAGACCGGAAAAAAATTTAAATAGAAAACCACTCTCTCTTAAGTTATAGCCGACTATTGCTAAGTTTTTTAATTGATATCCCTTCCTAATTAAAACCTCTAAGAAAGCATTACGTTCTATGAATTCTTATGAAAGGTTTGAACCTAATAGCAACGGATTTATGCTAGTCTATCTTTAGTACCTGTGAAATTCTTAATTTCTAAGTCATGATTCATTAACGTACAAGTTCTCTCAAATCTTTCACATATGAATTAATATCATATTTAGTCGTTGGTATAATTAAATTCAAGCTAAGAGCATTTCACAATCTTCACATAAATAGATCTCACTTCATAAATAAAACTAAATAAACCATTAACAAAGATAATATTTAGGATTTTTCTTATTTAAGTGTAATAAGAATATAGCTACATATCGTATTTACACTAATGAATATAAGTGATAATAAAAGAAATCAATTTGGAAAGAATTTTAAATGAAATCTTTGTATTCCAAACAACTTCGATCCATTTGGATAATCCTCAATCTTCTTCCCGACTAAAAACAGCTTGAGAATTGATCTCTCGAAGGTTATTCTACCTCTCGATGTCTACCCTAAGTTTAAAACAGAAAACAATCACAAAAGATATTTAAAAAAGGATTTGGAGTTGTTTTTATATGTTATATATGCCTCAGACAATTTGAGATATGTAAGTGTCCCAGTCCATGTATCTTTCTGCCTAAATTTTGTAGAGGGACATGAGTGTAACGTGTTTCTATCTTGATTTCTGAATCTCTCCGTAAGTTTCTTCAAGGAAATATGGGACAATAAGACACGAACCTGTGTCAAAGTATGCCTTCTTCGAAAATTCTCTGCCACATAGTCTAGATGTGGCCCGTTTATCTGACCGTATTTATAACTGTAGGTAATTTAAAATGAATACGGGTAGCACGCAATTGTATGCTAGACTATGTTTAGCCAAAAATGGTGACTTCTTTATGTTTTTACTTGCAAAACTCTTTAGTTCTTGACAAATCCCATTTCAAGAAAAAATATTCTCAATTAGCTAAAAAGATAATAAACAATTTAATAAAACAAGTTAATTTAAAAATAAAAAAAATAGCAGTAAAGTCTATTTACATTTCATATACATCAAGTTGCTCAACTTAGACCAAAGAAAGGTAGGTAAAGAGACTATTAAAGAAGACGTTAATAAACTTATAAGAGTTTGGAAAGTAGACATAAGTTAAAAGTTATTGGTTCAACCACTCCAAAATCGTTTATACATTCTCTTTATAAGCTCTTTACTTATTATTTGTTAATTATCAATATTTTTTACTATTTAAGATAGCTTGAATTGAATTATTCATACATATGGCTACAGCATTCATATACCCTTAGGCGATTCACTTAATAATTTTTTAAAAGGTTAAAAATTGAGCTTTTTTATCTTTTTTTTTATTGGATGATTAAATTTATTAACAAAATGTTAGGCACTATTTATATATATATATATAAAGAAACATGTACTGTATTCCATCAAGTGGCATTCAATTAATGTTTTTCACTAAAGTTATGGAAGTTTTGTTTGATTGCTGTTCTAATGGATATTAGTCTGTCAAAGATTTTGTTTGTATTTTGTTTTAGACCCATAATTCCGACATTGTGAGTTAGATGATGAAGTTGTTGATACAAGTAAACTAGTAATGGAGTTACAACTGAAGATGATTTTGGGTAGCGAATTTCAATAATCATGTATTTTCAATCCTTTATCAAACATTTCTTAAGTTATTATTCATTTGAAATTTGTTAAATTTGACGTAGAGCTCTTTAGTCAGTGCGAAACGAATAACTGGTGCTTGGTAATTTAATGTAAAATGTTATAAGTTTATAATATCATATGAATAGAAGTATTTCTTACTCAGCCTGTTGTTAGTAAATGCTAGTTTTGACATTTCTCGACCCTGTACAAGATAGAAATATGATTGTAGCTTTTACCTGTATTATTCTTCTTTAGATGTCTATGTCCCTTTCACGTATCTAATATGATTTTACAATGAAAAAGTCCCAACTGAGTTTGTTTCTTTTGTCCTTTTTGACTCTTCGTTTTTTCATTGTTATGCAACTTCATGTGCAATATATTTTTATTTATTCTCTCTTGAAAAGAAAAAACCTGCAAACTCACGAAATCCTGCATAAGTCCTCCTAAATCGTAAAGAAATTGTTAATACGAACTCTTCATCCACTGCAATATCACCAAGATGGCCATATTATCTGTTCCAAGAATGACCTCTATTTGTAGAGCAGTAATGTCAAAATCCAATAATGATCGAAAGTTCAATCTAAATATATTGAAGAATCAGTATGATTCTGTCATCTATTGCAACAACATTCACAGCAAGACATTTGATATATTAAAATTGTGCGCCTTACTCAATTTATCACGAGTAAGAAAATTTCAGCAACAAACTGGCAAGACGGTAGCTTTCATCATAATGGACAAAAACTGAGAAGAGAGATCTCTCCAAGTCAATGAGAAGAAAGATCTACATGTACCATATAATATAGAAGTGTAATCAGGAAAACAAAAAACAAAAAGAAGATAAAGCCTCAGCCTTCATATATGATAGACGTGGACTCATAAGCATAGAGTGTGCAAAAAACTTAAATTTTCAATACAGATAAACAAAGTCCATCCTAAGGAGTACTTAGCAGATGATTGGAAAAGAAAATTTATCTTCTGTTTCTGAAAATAAGAATGCCCATCTACATTTTCTCATAATTGCTTATTCAATTGTAAGGTTCTGGGTACAGATATCTTGGGAGCAGTCATTCCGCCTCCATTTTTTATGGCTTAGATCCTATTTTAGTAGAAGCCCACTCTCAACTAAAGGGATGTCATATTTGGCTTGTAGATCCCTCCTAGTTCTTTGACTAAAGTTGCCCAATACATAGCCTAATTCAAACCTACGGTAACAACAGACTCCATAGGGGGCTGATCTCTGTTCAGTCTTTCCCAATCTATTTCTCTTAGTATTGCAAATCTCTCACTTAAAGATACAAAACCAGCTTGAGGAGAAACAATGCCAGAAGTCGCAGCTTTATGAAGCAGCAGAATGCTTGTACCCATATCAGGGCCATGAAGCTTCCCAGTCAACAACAATCGGAGGGGCATAAAAAGTGATTTCCCCTTGCGCTTGATAGATTTTCCAAAGCTCTTCACCCACTTCTGCCAACCAGAGTGGCCTTCTTCCAGTGCATTAAGGAACTCACCACTGTCATAAGCATTTATGAGGCCGGCTGAGATTTCAGAAAGCTTATCTTCTATGTGAGTTTTGGCGTCAGGGCTCTTCAACGTAGCTTGTAAAGGATAAGATAGCAAGTTTGAAAGAGCTTCATCTGAATCTGTTATCAAGTCAATTGCATCCTTAAGCAACAGAACTGCCTCTGTCACAAATGGTCCCTCTGATTTTGTGAGGACACCGGTACTTTTCCAACGTTCACCAATAAGAACTATCAAACTCTCGGACGGAAGAGCTCTCAAGTGCTGGCCATTCATCCACCTCAACTTGGTTGCATCAAAAACAGCACCACTCTTGTTGACTCGATCAATTGTGAATTTTTCAACAAGTTGTTCAAGGGTGAAAAATTCATTTTCCGTGCCATCACCCCAACCTAAAAGGGCAAGATAATTCACCATTGCCTCAGGCAAGTAACCCATCTCCCTGAACTGGCCAACAGATGTTGCACCATGCCGTTTGGACAACTTACTCCTGTCAGGTGCAAGTATTAATGAAACGTGGGCAAAGAAAGGCATGGACAATCCAAGGGCCTTATAGATCAATGCTTGCCTGAGAGTATTTGGCAGATGCTCTTCAGCTCTAATAACATGAGAAATGGCCATGGTAGCATCATCAATTGCAACACAAAAATTATATACAGGTTGTCCATTGCTTCTCATTATTACAAAATCTCCTAGGGTGTCCAAACTCCAAGTAACATCACCCCGTATAAGGTCATTGATTTTCAAATTCCCCTCTTTTGGAACACGAAAGCGATAAGTATACAGAGTTCCCTTTGCCAACTCTTCTTGTACTTCTTCATCTGTTGCACTGGCCCACTTCCCAGTGTACACCGGAGGCAGTTTCTTTAATTTGGCAATCTCTTTCATTTTTTCAAGTTCCTCACTTGAACAGAAGCATCGATATACTTGACCAGATTCCAAAAGTTTGTCCGCATACTGCTTGTACAGAGAATTTCTTTCAGATTGTCGATACGGACCATAGTCCCCACCAATACCAGGACCCTCATCCCAATCTAGCCCAAGCCAAGAGAGATCACGAAGCAGTGCCTCCTCAGATTCTCTAGTTGATCTCTCCAAGTCAGTGTCCTCGATCCTCAAAACAAATTTCCCCCCTTTGGATCTTGCAAACAGATAATTGAAGAGGGCAGTTCTGGCACCACCAACATGAAGATTTCCGGTCGGGGAAGGAGCAAAACGAACTCGAACTTTTCCTTGTTCACTACTAGCCTCAGCAGAGATGACTGAATATCTCCTCTTTTGGTTGAGGAAGGTGAGCTTCTGATACTTACTGCGAAGGGTACAACTATAAAGAAGAGATGATGACCACAAAATGGGAGGGCCAAGGCCAAAATCCCTCATTCTCATCATCCCCATCACATTGGCCATAACTTAAACCAATCAAAACAAATCACAAAAATAACGCCACTTGTACCCAAAAATTTAGCCGCTCCCCAAACTTTTTTAATCAAATCAAATCAAATCAGCAATTGCCATTTTCCCTGCAAATTTGTGACCACTTGTAAAACTGCTTATCTCAAGGGAGAACCCCCAATAATGAAAATATAGACTGCTTCAGACAGAAGGAACACTAAAAGCAGATAGT
Source organism: Erythroxylum suave (assembly GCA_027563595.1). Lineage (NCBI taxonomy): Eukaryota > Viridiplantae > Streptophyta > Magnoliopsida > Malpighiales > Erythroxylaceae > Erythroxylum > Erythroxylum suave. Next base: position 40,284,560 of record JAOSBN010000178.1, on the reverse strand, counting down.
TTGCACTTGTCTACAGCTCTTGTAGTATTACAAGTTACAACGTAATCTATTTGGCTGGTACAATACCTGAGTTTATATTGAAAAATCCAGGGAGTTTGTTAAGCATACTCTAATTACATACAAATCTCAGACCCAGTAAACTCATCGTCAATTTATTGCTCTATATACTACGGTATTAGTCAAGAGATAACTTCGAAAACAATCAAATCGAGAAACTCCGGAAAAAAAAACAATCAACACATGTATATCGTCTCAGAAAAACACAAGCTACAATGAAAAGAAAGTTAATTTTAGATTGGTCGTTGGAGTACCATTCCATATTTATATATATAGCATACTAAATGAAAATGGAGTTAATGATGAGCAGATCTAGTAGAATAGCTTAACCTAAGTCTGCAAAACGTTGACGTACCTAACTTGCAGCTGGCGATGTTAGGGGACTCTCCGGCGATAGAGGCAGAGAAGGTGCGCTTTGAAATGTGCAAAAAATCCTCCTTTCATTGGCGCTATCTAGTATCTAGAGTTGTGCGAATTAATTGATGTTATCCTGTGCCCAACCTTCTTCCTGATAACAGTGGAACTATTATATATTAAAAGTTTTGAATTTATCATATTTTGAATTACAATCTAATTTAATTTAATTTAAATAAAATAATATTATATTATATTATTTTAATATTCAAATAAATTAAACTCCAATTTTAAACTATTCAGTTGAATTTTAAATAAAAATATTGATCTAGTGCTAACTTTAATAGTAAGTCATATAAATACAATTTAAATTCAATTCGTGCACTTTTGAATTACTTATTTAGAATATTAAAAAGTGTTATATAATTGAACAACTTATTTTGTACGGCATATTGAAGTCTATCATAAACAAATAGTATTTTGGGTTGAGGAAAAAAATATATCCAAGTCAAATAGATTCATCATCATCATCAATAATACCTAGTTGAAATCTCGTCGAGACGTGAAATTTGTAGAGGTCCGATAATATGTAGCGTTATTTCTACCTAGTAGAGAGATTATTTCCAATAGAACCACATACAATGTGTCATGAAAATACTATAAAATCAAAAATAGATGTGCATACACATGCCAAAAATAATAATAAAACAAAATAAGTAAATAAGTCTAGTAAACATTAAAAAAAGAAACAAAATAACTAAATACATAAATACAAATAAATAATAAATAGAAACAACAATAACATTAATAATAAAAATAGATAACGCAATACAAAAATAACGTACATACAGAACATTTCAAATATTAACAATAAATAGTAGGATAAGAATACATACCGGAAAAGACTCGTACAAGAGTAAACTCCAAACAAACCAAACGGAAATACGACATGTATATGAGTAACTTCGCCCATGCCTATCACTATTATGCTAAATAAGAAACTACCTAAGCTAAATTAGCTAGGAGGTAAATACTGTGCAATACGCATAATACAAATATTCATATACCCTACAACTATGTGATTGCAAAAGCTCTCTTTAAAAGATATTTTTTACCCATATCTTAGTATGCCAAAGTTTTCTATTGTAGACCAAGTGCTCGATAAGATCCAACAGTGCCATATTATTCTTGGTTATTTTCTTTCAGTTCTTTTTAGGCTTTCCTTTTTTTCTTTTATAGTCTCTAAGTATCATTTTCTCCCATCATCTCACTGGAGCATTGAGGTGTTTCCTTTTAACACATCCAAACCATCTAAACCTTGTCTCTCACAATTTGCCATTAATACCAGCCACCTTTAATTTGATTATTACCGTAAGATTGTTAACCTTATCTCTTCTAATAAAGTTACACATTCACCAGAGCATCTTTATCTCCATCACCAAAAGCTTATTATTATGTATTTGTTTGATGGGCTAACACTTCGCTCCATATAATATAGTTGGCCTAATTGTTAAGCGATATAATTTACCTTTAAGCTTCAGTAGTATCTTTTTGTCATATAAAACCCCTTATTGACTTCTCCATTTGAGCCACTATGATCTTTTACGATGGACTATATCTTTATTGATCTCTCTATTGCTTTAGATGATAGATCGTAAGTACTTAAAACACTCCTTCCACGGTATAACCTTAGATCCAATTTTTACATCCACATCGGTAGCCACCTCATGGCTCAAAAATTTACATTCCAAGTACTCAATCTTAGTCCTACTCATTTTAAAACCTTTTGACTCTAACATTTCTCTCCAACATTCTAGCTTAACATTGACCCCCTCTCTTATCTCATTCGCTAAGACAATATCGTCAGTAAATAACATACATCAAGGCACATCTCCTTCAATATTCTTAGTAAGCTCATCTATCACTATTGCGAATAGAAAAGGGCTTAACGTGAAGCCTTGGTGTATTATAATGCTAATCGAAAAACTCTCAGTGTCTCCTCTATCATCCTTACTCTAGTCATTGTCCCTTTATACATATCTCTAATCACTCATATATAGGACATAGGAACTCCCTTAACCTCTAAACACTTCCACATGATTTTCCTTAAGACCCTGTCACATGCCTTCTCTAAATCAATAAAAACTATATGCAAATTTCTCTGTCTTTTCCTATAATATTCCATTAATCTTGTAAGGAGATATAACGTTTCTGTTGTGGACCTTCTTGGAATAAAACCAAATTGGTTTTCTAATATAGAAGTCACCTTTTTGACTCTCTTCTCAATTATCTTCTCCCACAACTTCATGGTATGACCAAGTCAAATAGATTATGTAGCCAAATTCTATAAAAGTTGTTTACAATTTAACTTATTGTTATAGAAAAGAGTGCCAGAGAATTAAGCAAGCACAGTCAAAGTAGAGGTGGTTGTTAAGAAACATTATGATTCTTGCTACTTCCTAAGCATAAAATGTTTCTAAATCAAACAAAAAAAGTAAAGCTTGTGACTTTTGTGATCCAAACTATAAGGTTTAGCCCACGGGCCACTAATTTGTAACAACTGATGATTTTAAGATCTCTAGTTCTCCGTATTGGCTGAAGTGGTTAACAATGTAGATTACTTAATGTTTCTGATATCAAAAGAAGATTTTTAATATTAAACTAATGTGAAACCCATTCAAAGTTGACGTCGATATTTTAAAATAGAGGTGGGTCCCACCTCTAATATAAACGCTACGTTTTGGGCGATATATTCGTTTAGCTGGAGGTGGATTCCACCTCTAGTTAAATTAGCATTGTTCATTAATGCAATGTTTTGTTCACTTCCTCACTCTTCTTTTTCTTCCACCTTTATGAATGGAAGAAGCAGGTTTCCTTTCACTCCAACTCAGAGACAAGAGCTTATGCATCAAGCTTATAGTTTCTAGCATTCCTATTCCTCCTGATCTCCTTTCACTATCAAAAAGAGTTGCCCCGATTCTTCAGTTCTATTTTCAAGTCTCTTTTCTCGCCAACCTCCACATAGTAACAACTATGTTTAAGGCTCTATCTTTACGCTTGTGCTTATTCATAATGCATTCAGGATTTTCTTTTAACTAGTTATGGTTTGGGTTGATTTGTAGCTGGATGGAACTATTTCCATATAGGGCTTGGGAGAAAAATTGATCCTAAACCAGGGACTTACAGAAGAACGAATGGTGCTCAAAAGAAGCATACCCAAATTCTAAGTATTGTGAGAGGCACATGCATAGAGGCAAAAACAATTTAAGAAAGCCTGTGGAAGTTGCAACACAACCAATGATAACAACTAATCCATTAAAACCAACATCTCTCTTATCAATCACCAAAAGCTCTCCTATCCTATTCTCACCACCATCCTCTCTTTCTCTTTCTCTTTCTTTATTATCTTCTAAGACCCACCACCAAAATCAACTTCACTATTTTGGTTATCACACACATCTCAACCAACAGTTTATATCTTCTCACACTACACCTCCTACGATTGGGGTGTCTCCTCATGAAGACTCTTCCCACTTAATCCTAGATTCTGGTGGTTCATGTTCCTTGGAAAATAGTAATTATAGGTAGGTATAGAAAAGGACTAACATTTATACTAATTTTTGTTTTGTTTGTATCTTTATAGACTTTTGGTTCTTTTGTCTGATTTCATTCTCTTTGTTATTTGAAAAGAAGAAATAGGAATGCCTGTGGGCTGAAAGAGTAGGTTGACAAGCATGCTTTGTTCTCTGAACTGTTTGGTTGTAAGAGAAATCTTCTCGGCTCATCATACGCTTCGAAACAGAGGAAACTGTCTGGCCACTAAAATGAGTACTCTTATTTGCAACTTCAAAGCTTAGGCAATCATAATAACCCAAAATAGCACAAGCAGCATCAACACAGTTATCTCTTACGAAATGAGGTTACACGTCAAGCATCCATAAAAAATGAGAGAGAAGATTAGCAATAGAAGACTATCCATCGTTTCTTTAACGAGTGGCCACCTTCAAGCAAAAGTTCGTGGCTTGATTTAGATAATAAATCTTTGAACATTGCATTAATAACAAAAATCTGGCTATCAATCTTAATTCCATCATCATCACTTGAATTTCCCATCTTCAAATCAAGATCCCATAGTGGTAATTAATTGACCCTTCAATTGTTTGATGTGGTTTCTCTCCATCTCCTTGTCTCTTACATATGTAAACATAGAAAGTGCAATTTTGTTGGACTTTTTTTTCCCTACAGATAGGTTGAAAAGAACAAAACGTTGTGGTAATGAACAATGCTAAACAGTACGTTAAATGAATACATTGCCCAAAATGTTGTGTTTGCATTGATGGGTCCCATTTCAAAAAATTAAAACAATCCACATCAGCAAAAGTTTTATGGCATCAGTAGATAACCAAATCCGGAGAGAAGCATATATCGATAAGATTATCATCTCATACCGACCTCCTCTGTAGTAGTCACTCCTCTACATCAACGGAAATGGCCAGAGGGGAGCGTGAATGCTCAATGAAGGGCGTTATGGATGAGGCCGAACCTTGACCCAACAGTGAGATACCTACCAATCTCCCTCCTTCCAAACCCCTCGATACTGTAGATGGAGCATCAAGCATGGAGGAGGATTCTGGACAGGGGGCATCGTCGAGATGAACCCCCATTCCCTGAGAGATCGCACAAGCGAGGGTTGTGATGAGTTTTAGGTAACTACTCCGCAATAGGGGCAAGGTTTTCCTTTCTTTATAGTGCTTTTCTATGGTGCCGATAATATTCTAGAATTGTCAAGGGGCTGGCGGGAAGAATTTTCTAGTCATTCTAGAATTATATGACCCTTTATTAACCAGGGCTGTTAGTCTTAGTAGAAACATAGATTAGTGGTAGGCGTGTTAATACAATCGTGAGAAAATTGTGTTTTGCCAATTCCTTTCGAGTTAAGGCTGATGGTTTTGTAGGTGGTATTTGGATGCTATGGAACATGGAGTTCAAAGTTTCGGTCAAGTTTGCCCATAAACAATTTATTCATTCTACTGTTTCATATGGGACCTTACGGTTTACTTTGACCACTATTTATGCTAGTCCCCACTATGCTACTTAGAAACTCCTATGGCCTTATTTGTAGTGGATTGGGAACCAGACAGTCGATCCTTGGCTAATCAGACGAGATTTCAATACTAAACTCGAGAATACTGATAAAAGGGGTAGGTCTAGATTCACATCGTTAGTTTGTAAACCCTTTAAGGAATGGGTACACTGCTTTGGGCTACATGATGTGGGATATATAGGATCACAGTTTACCTGGAAGCGAGGAAATATTATGGCTCGATTAGATTGAGTCTTATATTCCTCCTCCTTGCTGGACGCTTTCCCACGTACTACTAATAAACATCTCCCTTTCCTTGGTTTCGATCATTGCCCTATACTTCTAGAGTTTGACAGGACATCCCCAAATGCAACCTGAACACCGATTTTACGATTCCAATATGCTTGGTTAGCATATGCTGACTTTGATTAGGTGATGGACGCACATTGGCCCTTGGTTACTACTAATGTGAGCGTAAAATCTTGCTACATATCTCACAAAATGGAATAAAATTGTCTTTGGCAATATTTTTCATCGTAAAAAACAATTGTTAGCTAGATTGGCAGGAAAACAAAGGGCAATGGAATCCAATTCCTCAGACTCTCTATTAGCATTAGAAGATAAGCTTAGTAGTGATTTAATTCAAGTCCTTAGTGAGGAAGAGATCTTCTGGCATCAACAGTCCCGTTGTATTTGGCTCTTACAGGGGGATCATAATACTAAGTACTATCATATCGTTATAATGGCTAAACAGAGGAAACTAAAGATTGACAAGATTCTGGACATTGATGGATGTACAGTTTCGGATCCCGAGCAGATGTGCCAGCTGGCTATACATTAATTTAAGAGGCTTTTTACTCATGACACTGAACCTGCATTCAGCTTTCCCATTTTGGGGACCTCTCCTAGTTTATCGGTGGAGACAATGCAAGCTCTCACGACCCCAATCCTAGAGGCTGAAATCAAGAAGGCAATTTTTGAAATAAATTCCAATAAAGCCACGGGAGTGGATGATTATAATGTTGTTTTTTTTTCAGAAAAATGGGAAAAGGTTGGACCAGCAGTTGTAGACTTTGTCCAGAAAATTTTCCAACATGAGAGTTGGGACCCGATGGTGAATCAAACTATCCTGGTTTTGATACCTAAAGTGCCTTCGTTGAAAGACCTTACTTAGTTCAGGCCTATAAGTCTCTGCACGGTCCTTTATAAGACCATCTGGAAACTAATAGTGAATCGACTCAAACTCCATCTCGATTCCCTAGTTGATTATACCTAATGTAGCTTTGTTTTAGGGAAGCGAATCACAGATAATATCATCGCCGCCTAGGAGGCAATCCACATAATGCATAGAAAGAAAGGGAAAACTGGCATTTTTACCACCAAAGTCAACCTCGCAAAGGCATACGACTGCCTTAAGTGAGATTTTATCTGGGATACTTTATGGGACACCAGCTGTAGCACCCCCTTACCGTATAGTACACACTGGGAAGCTCGAAGGTCATTCCGATACATATCCTACGATAAGGGTGAGCTACGATCGATCACTATATTAACTTCACATGGCATCATATCATTATTCATTATAAAATATCATATGGAAATCACAATATTTCAAAACTCAACATTTTCCTCATTTTATTTCGCAAAATCAAAAGTCTACATTGTATCTTTCAACACCTGCTACATGTACCTCATTAAGCCTAGTACAAAAGTACTACATGAAAGAGGAAAATATACATAGTCTATCTAATCTACCCAAAAATCCCAACTGACCGACCTTTGAGCCATGACTTCTCTTGCCAAAATACAATCTACACAGCTGGTAGAGCCTCTCAGTAGCTAAAGTCGTCTCTCAGTCCTGAAAAGACAACGTTGCAATTTTGGTAAGTTTTGTGAACTCAATGAGGTAACCATCATCGATGGTTCACTCAATTCATGCATCACATCAATTCACATAACATTTAATCACATTTCACATTTCCACTTAAGCATAGGCAAATTATGCATTTGACTGAAATTTTATATGCATGAGACTCACATTCTTTCTTATTGTTGTGACCAAGTGCCTACCACAGACTTATACAGATATCGGCCTATAGGGCTCAATCAAACAGAATCACGGAGCATAGCTCTACGTGTCAAATCAGAAAATTATGGAGCAAAGCTCTACATGGAAGCACTTCATACTGGCAACTCGAGTCACAACGCTTTTATCTGAGCATGCATTTTATGAAATGCAACACATTCCGAATATCTCATATATCACAATCCTATGTAAATGCTCAGACAAGATTTCACAGTCATCGGACCTAAGTCCAACATTCAACTTTCGTTGAGAATCAAATGACAAATTCATATCAAATGCACATTTATTTCATCATATTCACATACAAGTAGAACTTCAATATCTCAATCCAATATCACAGTCATCAAACCTTCATGTCCAGAATCAACATTCAAGCCACATTCATTCAATCATTTCAAACAGATTTTAAACAACCAGAAATTAAATGAGACCATCTAGGTTACTCACAAGTTGCTCCCGAAGCTACTACTTGGAAGTTCCGGCAACGTCTGGGGGTTGACGTTCCAATTGTTCCTCTATAACAAATAACATACACATATATCACAATTTGCACAATTATAATTGTTTGACAATGCACATGTATGAAGTGAATTATGTACAATGCATGTTCATGACCATCCCGGGTATCTCTCCATCAATTTCATCACAAAACCATTCACATATCAAAACTCATCTAAGTATAACTTCTACTTAGGTTTATGCCACACTAACAACATTAAAATTCACCATTCACTTCTTATTGACTCACTTCAAATTTTTCCCTAGGTCACACTTTCGGGTCTATTGTTCACGTTCAATCAGAAGGTTTAAAAGACATAATTTGGTTTTACTCTCTTCTGGAAAAGTGTTAGGAAATCTAAGGGTTCAAGAATCACTTCATTTGAAGGCTGGATAACCAAATTATGGCCGAAAGAATCAAACAAGAGAAGAAGAAGTTTTGGTCACTTGGGCAAAAAGCAAACGAATGCAATAAGTAGACGAAGCAAAAAGTAGATGAAATTCATCAGAAGGGAGACGAAACAGTAAGGCAAACGAAATGGAAGAAGGCAAACGAAGCGAAACACAGACGGAAGCAAAGTCAAACACAGACGATTTCTTACGTCTGTGTTTTCCTTGCGTCTGTGTTATGACGTCATCACAGACGATACTTAACACAGACGAAAGAAGGTCAACCATAGACGATAAGAAATACAGACGGTAGGTGGTCAACATAGATGATAGAAAAGTAAACCACAGATGATAAGAAACATAGACGATAGAAAAGTCAACTATAGATAATAAAAATACTCCTCAACTCACAAATCTTTTTCTTGAACATCTCTAAATCTTCATCACTCTCGTATAAACACCTATGTATTCATACATGCTTGGTGAAGAAACAGAGCACATCACCTTTCCATATCTAACTCTCTACATTAATCCTATGCATCATTTCATTTCTAATTCAACTCCAAGAACTATTTCCACGACACCTGATCACTAATAATCCATCAAAACCTAAATAATCCATCAAAACCTAAATAACACCATATTCCTAAATTTTTATCCTCTTAACATAGTGTTCAAGAATATAATTATACGTAAATGCTATGATCATGCACTGAAAATAAATTCATCAACTTTATTTCAAAAGTCCACAACTCTAACAATTTTATTCACTACTTATTCGTTGAAGACTCCAAAAGCTTCAACTATTTTCAAGCCCTAACTCCATACAAAATTTCGTACTCCTCTATGAACACTAACTAACTTCTGGTTTTTTTCTTAAGACAGAAGAAACACTTAGCAGTAGAGAAAGTGGTGAGGGATATTAAAAATCAAAATCAACTCTCGAAAGGAATATGATGGAAAACTCTTTGCATAGGAAGAAATTTGCAGAAGATGATAACAAGGAAAGAACAAACCCCTTTTTAACTCTCAAACTTCTCAAACTTACTTCTGACACATAATAAAAGCAACTTAATAGTTGTCACTTTCCTACGGTCTAAGTTCTAACTTAGTTTCTTTTGAACTAACTTTCTCTAACTCTCATCTTTACAATCCAACTGTCTCCAAATCTTCATTTGATTTCTTCTCTTCTTTTTCCTATTTTCCATAATACTCTATAAATTACAAAATAAAGCCTAAGTTCACAAAAATTCATAATTCTCATAATTCTACTAACTAATAATATTTCAATACAGAAACATTCAAAATTTTCAAAAATTCACAATTCAATCCAATTATACCCGAAATTATTCATGAATGCATGTACACTTAATTTCATGTGCAGAAAAATTCATTATTCATTTTTATGAGTATGTCACATTATGCAAGAACATAAAAATACATCTCTTGCCGCTCACTGAAGACTCCTATTTACTATTCTAACCTTCCCATAGGTAATGGGATGTTACATTAGCATCCCTCCTCTTTTAATCAACCTCATCCTGAAGTGTATCTCCACGGTATCTATGCAAATTTGCTAGAATGACAACCTATCTGATCCTTTCACTCCTACTAGGGGTATCAGATAAGGTAACCTTTATCTCCCTATCTCTTCGTGCTCTGCATGGAATGACTAGGCCACCTTAGCTCCCACGAGGTGAATATAGGGAACCGGACACCTTTTCGTATGTGCAAACACGGGCCTTATATCTCTCACCTATTGTTTGCGGATGATCTGGTACTTTTTGCTGAAGCTTCGCTTTCTCAAGTCTAGGTCATTTTGAGAGTTCTAGAAACGTTCTACAAAGCCTCAGGCTAGAAAGTGAACAATGACAAAACCAGAATTTGCTTTTCCAAGAACGTTAATTTGAAAATAATTTGTACTCTCAGTCATGCATTCCAATTTCGTAGTACAAATAATATAGGTAAATATGTCAATTTTCCATTGATACATGAATGAACTAGAGGAGCACCTATCAATATCTTTTGGACAAAGTGCAGCAGAAGCTCGCAGGTTAGAGTGCTGGTATGCTCTCTCTAGCTGGACATGTTACCCTCACTCAATCAGTCATCTCCTCTTTACTAATATATACCAGGCAAACGGTGTGACTGCCGCAACAACTTTATGATGATTTAGAGAAATTAATGAGGGATTTTATTTGGAGCACCAAGGATTACCAAAGGAAAATAAATCTGGTTAGGTGGGAGGCACTCTGCCGCCCAAAACACGGAGGAGACTGGGGGTTCGACGCGTCCGTTTTTACAATGATGCTTTACTTACTAAATCAGGCTGGGAAGTGCTTACATGACCCAACGCGTTGTGGTTCCAACTCCTTCAAGCCAAATATCACGTTAATGACCAGACCATTCCCCGATCGGTGGAGAGGCCAGTGACGTCGATCATCTGGCAGGGAATCACCGCAACATGGAAATATGTATGCCAAGGTATCAAATGGCAAATAGGCAACAACCACCAAATTGACTTCTGGTTAGACAGTTGGGTGGGTGACTGGGGTCCCCTTATTCTGATGACTACTTCCCAACCGCCTAATTGGATGCTATATGCTACTGTCCAGGATCTAGCTAGTTCGAACAGTACCTGGTGCTGGACTCTCTTCCAACACTATCTCCCTTCTACAGTTTGCATGACTATAACAGCAATTACACCTCCTCAAGTTAGGTTGAGGGAGGATCGAATAGTCTGGGGACTAGAAAAAAGGGGTGTGTTACTGTGGCCTCTACCTATGATCTCATTGAAGCCACACCTGGGTAAGATACCAATCGGATTTGGGGATTGATATGGAAATGGGCAAGTCCCCAACGAATCCGGTCGTTTCTTTGGCTGTTAGCTGGAAACTACTAACAAATAAGCAGGGAGTAGCTCGTCATCTCTCCGACGACGCCAGTTGCCCATTTTGTAGCCAAGAAGAGTCCTTATTGCATGCATTCAGAGATTGCAGCTGGGTATAGTCTTTTTGGAATAGTTTCCCTATAGTCACAAGGGACCCTACCCTTTTCCAGTTGGATGTCGAGAAGTGGGTGACAGTCAATCTTAGAAACCACAATACCATACAGAGCTTTGCGTGGGCTAATCTATTTGGCATGTCTTGTTGGCTCTTATGGCAGTTTTGTAATAAGAGCATATTTGAAGATGATTTCGTTTGGCCTTCAGATGGAGCCCAGGCAGCAATCGATCAAGTTGCCTAGATTGATAAGGCCCAGGAAGTAGTTGGTAGCATCCTTCCAGTTCAGCAAGTACCATAGGGCACGTTCATGGGTTGGACTAAACGTATGGAAGGGTGGCTCAAACTAAATATAGATGGGGTGGTCAAGTGGGGAATGAGTCTTGCTACATCTGGAGAATTACTGAGGACAGTATAGGAAGTTGGTGCGGCGGATTTTTTCAAAATATTGGAGTGTGTTCACCAGTGGTTGTAGAACTTTGGGGCGTCTATACAGGACTTTTGATGGCATGGGACCGTGGCTGCAGGCGTGTCAGGGTAGAAGCGGATTCTCTGGCGGTTATAAATATCCTCTCATCGTCTTAGACGCGGTCCTTTGACCGGTCCATTTTGATAGGTGACACCTGGGAGCTCTTATGTAGAGACTGGATCATCCAGTTACATCATGTTCTTCGAGAATGGAATAGATATGCTGACATCCTCACAAAATTGGTGCAGTCTGCATAGCCTGGCATCCATGTGCTTTTCGACCCTCCGTTGGCTTACTTAGAGGACCTCCACCAGGATATACAAGGAGTTGTTTATCATTGTAGTATACATTAGTTTTCAATCTTTTAGTCTTTCTTCCTTTGTAACTGAAACAAAAAAAAACAAACACACGCAAGAGGGGACGAATTGTGTGTAACTTAAAAAATTTTACAAACTGCTTTCAATTCAAATAAAGACAGGTGCCTGTTAAAAATTAAAAACAATAAAAGTCTGTCAGATGATAGTAACCTATTAAACGACAACAGCCTGGTAAAGAATAAAAGTAGTTTAAAACAATTTTAAAACAGAAAGTGCTTATTGAAATAAAGGGAACCTTTAGCAAGTTATAAACAAAAGGAACCTATTTTAGAATAGAAGGAACCTCTTGCTAAAATAAACACAGACACAATATAATGTGGAAATATAAAAGTTAAGAGAAGAGAAAGAAGGACGCAGTCGATTTATACAGGATCGGTTTACAACCCAAGCCTACGTCTAGTCCCCAAGTATCCAACTTGAGTGTTTCACTATGAAAATCCAAGTACTAATTTAATGAGCCTCTTCAAGCTCACAAGTTAATATTTTTCAAGGTTCTTCAACCTTCCAAACTAGTAGTATTTAGCCAACCTCTACAAGCTCTCAACAAAAAATAGAAATTGGTCGATATGAGCTACACTAATCTCAATCAAAAATATTTTCACTTTCGAAAGAACAAGAGATTTTTCAATGATATAACTTTTAAAAGAATTTATGCTATTTTCATATTTTAAAAGTTTGATCTATGTTGGCAAAAATAGTTGCTCTTCCTTAAGTAGGCTTTTCTTTCAACTAGTCGTTACTTCACTTACATCCTTAGTCAATTAGATAGATTTAATTCCGAATAACTTTGACGTAATCTTCGCCAAAAATCTTCCAGTAATTATGCGACTGATATACGACCTTCATAATAAGTAGGATCTTTTCAACGTAAGTTTATAAAGAAGGTTCCTACAAGAAGGAAAGCAATCATTTCATAATTTTATTTCCTTATAAGAATTATATTGTCGTTTATATATAAGGAAATAAGTCCAATTTTAATTTTGAAATATTATAAGGTTATCATCAAAATCATTAAATATGAACCTTGAGCTAACAATCTCCCCCTTTATGATGATGACAAGCAATAATAGATTTATTTTTCAAAATTCAATAATGGATGATTTCGAAAGATACCTGAGACTTCTATATGTTTAGACATAATTAGAAGGAGTATGTTTCTTAAAAAAGAAGCCTATCAATTATGTATCACATATTTTCACAGCAGAATCGATCACAAATATACTCAAGGTAGCATCGAAATCATATTATATATATGCAAAAAAAAATGTCCACATAAGCTCTCCTCTTTGTCATTATCAAAAACACAAAAATAAAGAAATGGGGAGGAAGTCAACAATAATATCATTGATATGCAAGATAATATCATAAATACGAGTGATCCATGCAAAAAGAAATAGAGTTAATGAAGTGATTTAGAGATTTTTCTGAGCAAAATCCACATGTCAAAAACCCGATTTTGCATATTGTCTATCTATTCTTGCATTTTTTCCTTGATTTTTTAAAAATTTCTTCAACTGTTGCTAGATACTTACACTATTTTCATCCTAAGGAGGAACATTAGCTCGTTGATCTGGAGCAGAGCCTAGGATTTTTGCTTCTCTTTCAGATTTCTTTTCCACTCAAACATTGTTTTGCAATTTATATCTAAATTGGTATAGAATAGAAGGGTGAAACTTAGCCGATTTATACCAAATTTGCAAATTGGTGGAAAATCTTGGTGAGTAACATTCCATAAGGTAGACAACTACTGGTATTCTTATGATTCCCTTTATCTACCATAAACCAGAACATCATTGTAGGGAGTTTCATTATGTTTCCTTTCAACAAATTATACACTATATAAGTATATAGAAAACTACACCTTTCACCAAAACTACTCCTTGGGAAAATAGAAGTAGCTGATAATGATACAAGGCATCGTGGTAGTAAGTAAAATTGTTTGCTCCAAATTGTCCCATCTTGCTTATTTTCAACATTAAAACAAATTGACTTATCAACTTCTCCCGAATCCATATTGTTGAAAACCCATTTATGACAAGGAAAATCAGTTCTTCTTATAGAAGGTATATCTAGTATTTCTCTTAAAATCTCTTTAGTAATTAGAATTTCAGTTTCACACACCCATAAGACTTGGACTAGCTCTATATCAATTACTTCCTTTCTCATGTATGTGTAGAATGCCCTGACTAGCTCATCACACACTGTCTCATCTAGTTTCAGGAAGTTTTCCCAACCAATTGCAACAAAGTAAGGAGAGATAGATATGCCTATGCTATCAAACATTATAGAAGGCAAGACTCTCCCAACAACTACCTTTCTTTTCTTCTATTATGTTTTATAGTGAGCTTCAACTTCCGTTGATTGAAACATTTTTTGTGGTATGAATGTCTTTCCTTTTTATGAAACTATGTTTATCTTCTTCACTTTGTTTTCTTTAAGAATTATCTTTTCATAAAATAGCTCTTTTCTAGTATTTTCTTCGATTACAGGTGCTTTTCCTTTCTCTATTGCTTCCTTTTTTCTTTTTCTGAATTCTTTTCTCTTTTCCTTTTCAGGATCAGTGGTCACTTTTTGTTAAAATAGTTTCATGGCTTCCTTTGCAAGACTTCTTCTAGTTTATGGTTGTCTGATCACCCAAGAAGGTTCTTCATCTGAATCATCATCGTTTATAACCCAACGTTCTTCTGATGCTTGAGGCTTATAAAAGATAGGCTCAATAATATGAGTAGAAGTTGGAGTTTTCTTTTGTCCTCTAGTTCGTGCCATTAAAGATGAGTTTGGTTAAGTTTGAGAGAAAAACCAAGAGTCAACAAGAATATAGAGAGTTAGGGTGCAGAAAGAATAAGCAGCACTTCTGAGAAAAAATATGATGAGTAGAAGAGAGAGATCTATTTCTAGTATATTTAAATGATTCCTGAGCATGATCTCGTGTGAAAATGAATGGTCATATGCTAATACAGGAAGTGTGATCATATGCATATCTTCTGTCAATACTGTATAGCCCCTTGTTAGAGTTGTTTACGTGTTTTTAAAAGCTAAAACGATGCCATGAATCATTTCCTTTTAAGACACATATACCCTGCTCTGTTAAGGCGAGATAAGCCTTTTAAAATTAGAAGGAGCCTACTAAACTAAGAGAGAGTTCTTGAAGAGACACAATAGAAGGAGCTTATGAAATGAAATGATAAGTAGTAGAGAAAATTCATGTAGAAATATTATTAGAGAGTTTGCACATATCAAGCTCTTTTCTTAACATGCAAAGTCTATCTTTAAAGAGTGGCTTGGTAAAAGTATCAGCTACTTGATTTTCGATATTAACATACAAAAGATCAATGGTTCCTTCTAAAACATGATCTCTAAGAAAATGATGTTTGACTTTATATGCTTAGTCCCAGAATGATGCACAGGACTTTTGGAAAGATTAATAACACTAGTATTATGACATAATATAGCAATATGAGAAAAGTTTAGAGAAAAATCCTGTAGTTGATACTTCATCCATAAGATTTGTGCACAACAGCTGGCAACTGTTGTGTTTTCAGCTTCAATTGTCAAAAGCACTGTGTAATTTTGCTTCTTGAAGGACCAAGATACTAAACATCCTCCAAGAAATTGATAGTGACTAGTTGTGCTTTTTCGATCGACTTTATTACTTGCATAATCTATATCACAATAGTCCATTATGTCAAATGAATCAGTTTTTGGATATACCATAATCCAAAATCCATAGTTCCATGGAGATATTAAAAGATTCTTTTCACTACTTAAAGGTGACTTTCTTTTGGATTTACTTGAAAGCGTGCACAAAGACACACACTAAGCATAATGTCTGGTAAGCTTATAAGATATAATAGTAATCTAATCATTCCTCTATACTTTGTCTCATCTATAGCTTTTCCTTCTTCATCTTTATAAAGTTTAGTTCCAATGTACATGAGAGTACTCAACGGTTTGGCATTCTCAAAGTGATATTTCTTGATGAGTTCCTTTGAGTATTTGTCTTGGCTAATGAAGATTCCTTTTTCTGTTTATATGATTTTTAATATAAGAAAGAATGATAATTCTCACATCATGCTCATTTCAAACTCTCTGCATTAATGCTGAGAATTCTTCACAAAAGGATGGATTGGTAACACCAAATATTATGCCGTCAATATATATTTGCACTAAGAGTAAATCATTTTCCTTTATCTTAATAAATAAAGTCTTATCGATCATTTTCCTTTATCTTAATAAATAAGATTTTATCGAACTTTCCCCTTTCAAAATTCTTCTTAAGTTGAAAATTACTAAACCTTCCATACGATGCTTGAGGAGCCTACTTTAAGCTATATAGAGCCTTGGTTAACTTCATCATGTAATTCAGATAGTTTTATTCTTCAAAACTTAGGGTTTGCTTAGAAAATACATCTTCATTAATATAACCATTTAAGAAGCACTTTTAACATCCATTTGGAACAACTTGAAATTTCTATAGCATACAAAGGCAACTAAGATTCTAATTGATTCTAATCTAGCAACCTAAGCATAAGTTTTATCAAAATCAATACCTTCCTGTTGCTTGTAACCTTAAGCTACAAGTTTAGTTTTGATTCTTACCACCCTACCATTTTTGTTAAGTTTATTTTGAAAAACCCATCGAGTCCCAATGATGAACTTATTTTAAGCACGAGGTACTAAATTCCAAACTTTGTTTTTATCAAACTGATTCGTTTTGTCTTTTATAGTTGAAACCCAATTTTTTTTAGTAACGGCCTCTTCAACAGTCTTTGGTTCTATTTGTGAGATGAGAGCAACAAAGTTATTCTTGGAAGAAGATCTTGTTCTTAGATTTTCATGGGGTCTCCTAAAATGTATTGATTTATATCTTGACCTCTCCATTCTCTCATATTACAAACATTGCATAGGCTCCTGCTGAGATGAAGGAGTCTGCTCTATTTTAGCTTCAAAGGGACCTTCTTGATCTTATGATTCTGAAAGTGTTGTAGTTGGAGTCTCTGATGTATTTTTAGAAGCTAGGGGGTGCTGTTCATCATTTGAATCAGCTGATATTGTCGAGGTAGTGCTTCATCAAAAACCACATATATTGATTCTTCTATTTTCCTTGTTCTTTTACTATAAACTCTATATTCTTTACTTGCATTACCATAGCCCCAAAAAATAGCTTCATCTAACCTTGCATTAAACTTTTGAAGGTTGTCTTTTCCGTTGTTTAGAATGAAACACTTGTAGCCAAAAGATTGAAAATAAGCAACATTTGATTTTCTTCCTTTCCATAGCTTATAAGGGGTTTTCTTCAAAATGGGTCTTATTAGACATCTGTTGAGTATATGACATGCTGTGGATACAACTTCTGCTCAGTATCCATGAGATAGTCCACTTTCACATAACATGGTCCTAGTCATATCAACCAAAGTTATGTTCATTCTCTCTATAACTCCATTTTGCTGAGGTGTCCTTGGACAAGAGAAGTTGAGAGTTATACCATTGCTGTCACATAATTCTTAAAACTTTTTGTTATTGAATTCTCCTCCATAATCACTTGGAATTGAAGTAATGCAATATCCTTTTTTGATTTGAACTTTTTTTGCAAAACTTCTCAAAACCTTCAAAAACATCATCTTTATTTGATAGAAAGCAAACCTATGTAAATCTTAAATAATCATATGCTAAAACAAATCCGTAATGTTTACCACCAAAACTTTGAGTCCTAGTAGTACCAAATAAATCCACGTGCACAAGTTCAAGTAGTTGGCTAGTAGACATAAAATTTTTAGGAGGACAACTACTTCTAACTTGTTTACTTTTAAATAAGCCTCACAAACCTGATTGCTTTTGAACTTTAGAGTAGGTAATCCTCTTACTAACTTATTTTTGAACAATTTTGATAGAATGCTCATACTGGCATCTTCAAATCTCCTGTGCTAGATAAACGAATCCTTTTCTAGAATGACAAAACACTTAACATTTTGTGAGGACATATCTTCTAGTTGAGCACAATATAAATTCTAATTTCTAGGACTAAAAAACATAATATTATTATTATAAATATCAAAAATTTCACAATAAGGTACATAGAAAATGATTTTGTAGCCTTTGTCACATAACTGACTCACACTCAACAAGTTGTGTTTCAAACCATCAACAAAGAGAATTTTATCAATAGAGGAAGAGTCAGAACTACCAATTTTACTAATTTCGGTGACCTTTGCTTTATTTTTGTCTACAAAGACAACATTACCTCTGTCTTTTCTTTCAATGTAGTTTAAGTGTGATATTTCACCTGTCAAGCTTCATGAAGAACTACTATCAACTATCCATTGATTTTCTCTTTTCTCTATTTTGAAACATATCTCATCGTCTCCTAATTAAACCATGAAGTAGATGTTGCTAACTTCTTTAGATTCATCTTCTTCAAAGCTTTCAAAATCCTTATTAGACCAAGTTGCAGTCATAGCTTGCTTTCTAGGTTTCCTATTCTTTGTTTTATCTTTCTGAATGATAGGGCATTCAGGCCTAGTGTTCCCAGGCTTTTTGCAGTGGTAGCATATGAATTGTGTATTATTACTGCTCTTACTGCCTTTTGATAGGGGACTATTGTTTTGAACCTTCTTATTTTCTTCTCTTTTCTTTGTTAACTTCTTTTTGTAAAAGCGTGCATATTTTCTAACTATGAAGTTGAATTCATCATCTCCATCTATCTGCAACTCAATGTGGCTTTCGTCACCATTTGATTCATCAGTTGCTTTTAGTGTCATTCCTTTTCTATAAGAGGGTCCTTCATCTCGCCTAAGCTCGGTTTTATAGATCATAAGATATCCTCATAACCAGTCGAGTGATATAGTGTCTAGATCATTTTCCGTTTCTAGAGTTGTCACTTTAAGTCTCCATTCCTTTGGTAGTGACCTTTGAATCTTTAGTACGAGCTCATCGTTAGGATATATTTTTTCTAGATTCTTTAAGGCGATGATGATGATGTTGTTCAAGCATTCGAAAAATTCGTCTATGATCTCTCCCTGTTTCATGTTTGGTATTGATTTTTTATCTCATTCATCCCTTCAAAGGAAACTTGAATTTTGTCCCACATTTCTTTTGTTGTAAAACAATATGATATCTTTTCGTATTCTTCTAGAGACAATGCACATATCAGGTGATGTTTTGCCTTGGCATTTAGTTGTGCATTGCTCCTGTTAACATCAGTTCATACTTCTACGTTATTGGAAATGGGAATTGTAACTACAACTTTAATGGTTTGCCATACTTTGATATATACTTATTGAAGATATATTGTCATTCTCGCTTTCTAGTAAGAGTGGTTGTTTCTAAGGAGGCTTTAGGATAGATTGTCCTTTAAGACTTCTCAGATTGATTGTCGTGATCTATCAAATGCTATTAAATACAAAAATGTGAAACTTTGGTTTGATAACAAATTATAAAAATAGACACATACAAGAGGGGGTTAAATTGTGTGTGATTAAATTTTTTTTGCAGACTGCTTTTAATTCGAATAAAGACAAGTTCTTGTTAAAAATTAAAAACAATAGGGGTTTATCAAATGATAGTAGCCTATTAAACAACAAAAGGTTGCTAAAGAATAAGACCAGCTTAAAATAATTATAAAATAGAAGGCGCCTGTTGAAATAAACGAAACCTTTGGCAAGTTACAAATAGAAGGAACCTATTTTAAAATAGAAGGAGCCTCTTGCTATAATAAACACACATATAATATAATGTGAAAATATAAAAGTTAAGAGAAAAGAGAGAAAGATGTTGTCGATTTATATTGGTTTGACTTACAACCCAAGCCTACGTCCAATCTCCAAATATCAAACTTGAGTGTTTCACTATGAAAATCCAAGTAGTAATTTGACGAGTCTCTCTAAGCTCACAAGTTAATATTTTTCAAGGTTCTCCAGCCTTCCAAACTAGTATTATTTAGCTAGCCTCTACAAGCTCTCAATAAAAAATGAACTTTGCTCGATATGAGTTACACTGATCTCTTTCAAAATTATTTTCACTTTCTAAAGAACAAGAGATTTTTCAATGACATCATTTTAAAATGAATTTATGTTATAGTTGTATTTTGAAAGTTTGATTTGTGTTCACAAAAGCAGTTGCTCTTCCTTAAGTAGGCTTTTCTTTCAACTAGTCATTACTTCACTTGCATCCTTAGTCAACTGGATGGAATTAATTTCGAATAACTTCGATGTCATCTTTGCCAAAAATCTTCTAGTAATCACACGATTGATATACGACCTTCATAATAAGTAGGATCCTTTCAACATAAGTTCATAAAGAAGGTTCTTGCAAGAAGGAAATCAATTATTCCATGATTTTATTTCCTTTCAAGAATTATACTGTTGTTTATATATAAGGAAATAAATTTAATATTATAAGGTTACCTCAAAATCGTTAAATACAAACTTGAGCTAACATGATCAGGGTCAATTTGAACGTTTAACATTAGGATTCATTTTGAATGTTTTGAAAACATTATTTGAACATTGTAAAATGTTAGGGTCTATTTTCCTCACCAATGTAAACGTTAGGGTTCATTTACTCTTTTAGTCATTTAAATACGTTAAACGTTAAAACGTAAAGATTTAACTTATATTTTAATTAAAACCAATAAGCATATTAGGCCTTTCTGTGAAAGTTAAGGAAATATTTTTTAAGTCGTTAAAGTGGTATGGAAATAATCGATTGAACTATTGAATTTTAGTTTATATAATTTTTAAAAGTTTTTTATTTTTACCTAATTACCCATCACTTGAAATCATAACTTAATATGAATTCATGATTTATTTGTGAACATATAACTACTGAAATCAATACATACTAAAAATGTGCATGTAAGTAACAAGCATTTTATTTCATTTAAATTTGATATTTCATATAATTTAATTTTCAAGTTGTACCAATATATATCAAAAATAATAAATATAATTTTCTGTTTAAAATGTTAATAACTTTTAAGTTGTATTACTTAATTTTAGAATGATCAAGCATTTGAATTTTAGGAAGGGAATTATTGAAAGTAGATAAATTTCGAGTTGTTGCATACTTTGAATATTTACAAATATACACCAAAAAAAGAAATTTTAAAATTCCCACTAAAAACTAAATAAAAGCCTATGAAATGTGTTTTAAAGTTTTAAAGTCAGTATACATTGCTTTTCCTTCTTATCTCCTTATTCAACATACTGCTCTTCACCAAACTTATAGACACAATGCCCTCAAAGGCCAAATTAGTAACTAAAACTTCAAAAATCTCCCAACTATCAAAAAGAGTATAATATCTGTACTTAATCCTTAAAATTGATCTTTATAAATCTAGTTGATTTATAATACCCTACATCTTATTCAAATGATTAATCTTCAAAAATGATCTTTAGAAGCTAATTGATTTAAAATACCCTGCATCTTATTCAAATGATCAGTAACAGGAAGGTCATCTTTTACTTCAAGTTCATAAGCTTCTTTATCCAGTATTTCTTCCTATCTCTTGAGGATACAATTCATTTAGTTTGCTTCAAAGTACTTATGCATTATTATGACCTAAGATGTGATTGTTGAACATTATCATCTATCTATTGTCTAATGTAGCCATAAACTTACCTATCTAGCAACTTCCCTTCATCATTTTTATCTTTATGTTATTTTGATTAACATAAAATAGGAACATGGCAAGTTTTACAATAAAGGAGATCCTCCATATTCTCTTTTCATATATGATAATTGCCACTATTAAGGCTAATCATTCTACTACTATTAACCTTCATCTTTACAAAAACAAGTCACACGACTAGTCTCTAATAGCATTTATTGGAAAAAATAATAGTAGGCTTTAGCGTACACGTAATAGCGGAATTAATAAATAACATAAGAAACCTTTTCCCTAGCAAGGTTAAAAAAATAATTGAACAAATAAAAAATCACAATAGCAAATGAAGCACAATGCACCATAATTATATGGGGAAAGTCCTTCAATACAATAACGACCTAGTAAAAATACCATTGATACACAGGGTTTGAGGATGTTTAGTAATACGTAGGCTTATCCCTAACTAGTAGAAAGACTATTTCTGAAATGGAAAATCCTTCGATATAAAGGGAAAAACTATATGAATTAAGTCCACTTGAAAGCTCTACTAATCATCAAGAAAAACTACACTAAGTCTTTCTTATTTACAAAATAAGCTTAAATACATCAATACACACCAAGAATGACATATTCTTGAACTAAAACATAATCTTATTAATCACCCACTTGTGGAAACTAAACAAATAAAAGAAGAAGAAGAAAAAATCACTAAAATTTATGCTTAACAAGAATTAAACAAAAAAAAACCTCAGAGGCTCCCAAAAACAATCTAATTGTTCAAAAGATAGGTAAATGATTCTTCAAAAAGTGCCTACAAAATTTTAGCTCAATTGAACTACATTTTCCACTCGATCAAAATTGTCCATATCTTCTATTTTTCTCTTTTCCCCATAATATTATTGTGTATGCTTTTTCTCTCAACTGCAAGAACATGGTTACACTTTTCCAGGATTAAAAATTAGCCTTATACTTCTAATAAATGACCAAAATAACCTCTAAGATGACAATCTTTAACGAATATGCTATCACTCAAAAAGATGAGCTTCGATTTAATGGGTTTATTGTCTACTATAAGACAACATTTACTAGGGCCATAAACTAATCATCCAAATGGGCTAAAAATAGTTAAGTTGTCCTCCATATAGGAGAGAAACTCATACATCACTATTAAGAAATCCAACAAAATCTAGATTCGAGTATCTAATCACTTTCAGATGATCATATCTTAAAAATATGAGATGTAGTTCTTCGTTCCTTGCAGGTACCTCTATACTTTCTTTACAGGTTTCCAATGAATAATTCTATGGTAACTTTGATATTTATCCAGCATTCAAACCATAAAAATAATATGTAAACTTATGCAAGCTTATAAATACATTATCCTACCATAACCAAAGTATAAGGAATCCATTCTATTTCTTTTTATTTTATATTGTTCTTTAAAATTTGCATTAGATTAAATTTGTCCCCTTTTTGCATGAGAAAAATTCTTGTTGAAGAATTATCTCTATTAAACCTCTCTAAAATTCTTTTGATATAACGTTTCTAAGATAGTCCCGATAATCCTTGTGATCTAACACAAAAAATTTCAATCCATATCACTTAAATCCCTATCCCATATCTTTCATTTCAAAATTTTTAAAAAGAAAATCTTTTGTCACATATAACATACTTAAATCATTAGTAGAAAGTAAGACATGATCAATGTATATAACTAAGAAAACAAACTTATTCTCACTGATCTTTCAATATTTATATTGATCAACAATGTTATCCTTAAAACTAAAAGACGTAATAGTATCATTGAAATTAAGAGATCATTATTGGGAAGCTTATCTAAGTTAATACATTAACTTTTGCACACACTATTTGACTTTTTGTTAAGAATATTTTGGTTGGTCTACAAATACTTCCTTTTTAAGATCCTCTTCAAGAGAGGTTGTTTTTACATCTATTTGGAGTAATTCTAAATCATATTAAGCCACTAATACCATTATAATCCTTTAAAAGTCTTTCTTTGAACTAGGTGAAAATTTCTCTTTATAATCAATACCTTCTTTTTAAGTATAACCCTTAGCAACATGTTTGATCTTATATAATTCAACATTGCCATTTGATTTTCATTTGGTTTTAAAAACTCATTTATACCTAACTCATTTAGAATCTTATGGAAATTCAGCAAGATCATGCTACATTTAAGGTTTACTTTGAGTTTGTTACGTTTAAATTATTGATTGTAAAAGAAACAAGAAATAAGGATGATAATTGGTGGATTACTTTATAGCTTCTAAAATTTGTTAGCTTATGATTTGTAATAGCGACAATGATGATTGATATATAACTTTTCTATTAATTGAATATTTAATTGATTTTGAAATATGATAAGAAATGATAGCATTTAAGTAATATCTTGATTGGTAGACAACACCTTAATGAAGTTACTTTATGCTTATGTTTGAAGTTACCTTAACTTTATGAATGATGGTTCATCTTAATCTTTATATTGTTATTATAACCATTATTTCACCTTATGGACTTTAAGTTTTGCGTTTTTTTTGTAATAAACCTGTCAGTATGCTTCTTATTAGTTAGTTTTAAGTGTCTATCCAGCGAATAGAAAGATGAATACATAGAAAAAGAATATACACTAGTTGTTGTCATTACAAATGTCACAAATAGGATTGCATATTATTTTTAAATTTCCGACCTGATCAAGCCTAATTTGATTTTATTTGGCTCGATTCAATTTTTAGCTTGACAAAGTTTGATGAGACTTGAAATCAAGCTATAAGCTTTAGATTCAATTAGGACTCAAGCTGAACCTATATAAAAATAAAAAATTTTAATCGAATTTGTGTCAAAAATGACTTATGGCCTAAACTTGACCCATTTGTAGCCCTTATGTGATACAATCGGAAATATCCACCCAACAACATATTCCTTTTTTGTTTATTTCTACTATATTAATATTTTGACGTTTTTGTTCATCAACAAGGATTTGTACATACTTAAAAAAAGGAAATTGCTCTTATAGTAGCCATGTTGAGAAATCAACAGCGAATAAATTACGAACATAGTCAAACAATAATTTTTTATAATTTTCCAATTCAAGTATCTTCAATTGAATAACTCGAAAGACATAAATAATAAATAAAAGGGCTAAAATATACCTAAATTGGAATCTTTCATAATTTTTCTTCTCTAACTATCAATCACAAGTTATTCACATGTCCAACCTCTAACAACATCTACAATGTAGAGGACAAGAACTTAAACACTTTTAAGAGAAAAAGACATAAGTGTCGGCTCCCTTATATCTTTTTTCTTATTTATATAAAAAAAAAGACTAGGTTTCCTTCCAATTTAAATTAAACTTATAATTGTAATTGAAGGCTAAATAAATTATAATTATAATTTAATCTTACTAAGATCAAATACCTCATGTTTAATCTTTGAAGTTTCTCAAACTTGAAAATCAAGTTCAACTTAATCTAAATTAATTTTCTCTTTAAAACTAATCTTTATATGTGACCCTTTAGGTTTCTAATATGTTGGAAACGAATTTAATTTTAATTTTAATTTTAATTTTAATTCATAATTAGAATTATATAAATTAAAATTTCTTTTTAATTTATATTTAATTATCTAATTAAAAATTTTATAATCACAAATCAAGATTGTCATTTAGAAACATATCATAATGAACTAAATCTTAGGAATGTCAAAGTGGTTTGGCTTAACATATCAATGCATGGTTATAAAGTATAATTTAATCTTTTTATCATCCAATCTTCTAATTAGACATAAAATATGAAATTAGTGTCTACTCTATTTAATTCCATTAATGTTTGCTCTTTCTAATTAGTAATTGATTTATAATTGATAATTGAAAAACTCTGTTTTAAATGTCAATTCACTTTAGCCAAAGATTTCCTTGAATTACTACGAATTACGATAATGAAATATTTTCTGTAATTACTTTAGAGTAACAAATCATTTATTGACTTACTCAATTATCTTCATAGAAATTATATCATATCCAAGTATTACTGATTGAGTTATCCTAAATAGAATAGATTATAAATAGTATCAGAGCATAATAATTTTCGCATAAGATACCTTGATAATCTCAAATGTAAGGATCAATTATAAATTCTCCCTAATTAAAAAGTCCACAGAAACACAAGAAATATTTCATTTAGATTCTTTATAATTCAGCCAGTTCATTAAGCTTTTACTTTAATATGTACCTATATTTATTTAACTATTTTCATACCCTAATTTATGATGTTAATTACTTTCTTTATAAGAAAGAAATATAATGTACACTAGTTTTGTTGTTCTATCAATATCATGTCTTGATGAAAATATAACTAGGAATAATTTAGAAATCATACATAAATGTAAATTAAATATCATAATTATGATCTTATTATAATTTCAAGTACATAGTAATTATTTTATAGATTTTACCTTTAGTATTAAAACATCAAATATAATTAACAAAATACATAAAATTAAAAAATGCCTTTGTTAATTATAATAATGACGTCATATATTAAATTGCAATCGATTGGCTACAAAAGTATAAACTGGTGATCTCTTACTTGCAAAAGAGTTAATTACCTATGTATCTAATAATAGTGTTTTAAAGACTGGACTAGATCGACTAGTTCGACCGAAATAAATACGAACCGGATTGGTTTCCGGTTCGATTTGTGCTATATAACCTTTATGATTAAAAATCGGTCGGTTAATTAATAAACAACCTGTTTCTAAGAAAATTGGTCAATTTTTAACAAACTAATTAAAATAATGACCCAACCATTTTTGAACAAGTGGGACCTACCATTTTTTTAAGAATGTGGGACACACCGCAAAATTTTCCTCCCTCCTCCATTACTAAACTGGTTAATCTTTTCTACATTTGGGATCCACCATTTTTTTTCATGAGAGACCCACACAAATTTCAAGAACTTTATCTAGTTTGGAACAACTCCCTTTCCTATTCGCAACAGGGAGGCCTCTTTGTTTTGGGGATAGAGGGACTTGAACCTTCACGATTTTAAAAGTCGACGCATTTGATTCTTACTAACAATTTCCTTGTTGTCAATATTTACATTATTCTTGTCCGATTAATCATTTATTGCAATTAGTTTTTAAAATTTGATGGTTGTAGGAAAGTTACTGATATATTTTATAACTCTTTTGAATTTTTAATCAATTTTTCTTTTCAATAATCACAAATCCCAATTAATAACTTATATTTTTAAATTTTAAATTTTTATTTATGTATTTACATTTTAATTTAAAATTTTTTAAAATTATTATTATTAAAAATAAATTACTATTTTTATCCTCAAAAATACTAAATTTATTTAATATCACTAATAAATTATATTTGTCAATTTTTAGGTTCTTTATTTATCTCTTTATATTTTAATTAAAATTTTTAATTATTGTTATTAAAAAATAATTATTATTTTTACCCTGTATTTTTTAATAAATTTTATTATTAATTAATATATATATAAGAACTTTTTCTTAAGATAATTTAAGAATGTGTTAAAAATAATATTTAAACTATAAAAAAGTATATTAAAGGACATTGAAAAAGAAGATAGAATAAAGTTAGAGTCATTTCAATTGACTTTCTTTAAACATACTTCAACTTTTATGAGTCTTTAAATAAATGATAATATAAAATATAATTTTTATCATTATTATTATTTAAAATTTTATTTTAGATTCAATCTCGGTTTAAATTATTAGATTTATTATTAGTTTATTATATATTAATAGGCATTATTAGTACATTTTTATTCCAATAAAGCATTTTATTATATACTATATTATTACTTATTCTTATATTTTTACTTCTTATTTACTATATATCAGTTTTATAGCAATTTAATGTTAGTCGAATCTTTAAACCTTAAATCTTTTTGTTGATCAATTCGATGTCCAGTTCGGTTTTTAAAACATTGTTTAGTACCATATTCATTCATATGTCAATCATATCTCTTTTGATATAATGAATTAGTGAGAGGATCTACAAGATTCTCTTTAGTAGGAGCTCTCTTTAATGTAATATTTTTCTACTTTAATATCTCCCAGATTAAGTGACTTCTTGAGTACATATTTAGACCATTGATAAGAACCTAGTTCTTTTGCCTTTGCAATGGCACCATTGTTGTCAACATACAATGTGAGACATAAATCCCATATGACAAGGACAAAAATCCTCTCTTATAAATCTTTTATACTAAACTTCTTTAGCATTTTTTTTATATGTAGATTAGGATAAGCCAAGAAACCTCTTCGAAATTTCTTTATAAATCTTTATTTCTAGAATATAGATTGCTTCTCCTATATTCTTTGTACAGAAGTTCAAGGATAACTAAATGTTTACATATTAGAGCTTAGGCATGTCATTTCCAATAACTAATATGTTATTCACATATAGCGCTCGAAAGGCAATTGTAATCCCACTAACCTTCTTATAGACATATAGTTCATCCATATTTTTAATAAATTCTAAGTCTTTAATTATCTCATCAAAATAGATGTTCCAACTTCGTGATGCTTGCTTAAGTTCATAAGTAGACTTTTGCAACTTGCACACTTGATTGTGAAATCGTTTGCCTTCAAAACCTTCAGGTTATGTCATATACACATCCTCAAGCAAATTCCCATTGACAAATGTTGTTTTAGCATCTATGTTTTAGATTTTATAATCATGACATGCGTCTGCATCCAATAAGATTCTTAAAGACTTAAACATAGCTATTAGTGAAAAGGTTTTATCAAAGCCAACTCTTTATTTTTATCTCTTACGTTTAGCCACTATCCTTACTTTGTACATATGTATATTACTATCCATATTAGTTTTTTTCTTTAAAATAAAATTACATTTGATAGGTACAATACCATTTGGAGCATTCACTAAAGTTCATACTTGGTTAGTACACATAGATTCCATTGCAAATATTATAGTTTCATGCTACTTTAAAGAATTAGATATTACTTCCTTAAAAGTAGTAGACTCATCAACCATGAGTGATAATTTTCTTTCCCCTTTTTAACATGTAGATCTAATCTAGTAGGAAAAATAACTTATCCTAATAGTGCATCACAGATTATGTGTCTTTAAACCCTTGGTTATATGTCATATACGTCAAATTGTTATTCCTATTCCATTTGGATGTGAATTTGTGGCTCTTAAACTTCTTTAAATTCTATTCACTCTTATAACTTTTCTTAAGGATAATTCATCTTTCTAATAATATCTTGTATCTTGAGATAAACTCCCTTTACTTAAAAGGATAGTGAAATTGATAATTAATAATCTTTTTCAAATACCACAAATTTACATTTATTTGACTTAGTTTGAAGCTTATCAAATGTTGCATGTTTTGTATAAGCATCACAGCTTTAAATCTTTAATTTTGACTTTAGTATACTACCAGTCTACATTTCATATGGTATCTTATCAAATAAATTGGACAAAACTCTAGTTAGAAGATAAACAAGATTTTTAAGGGCATATCTAAAAAGAAGATAGGAAACTCATTACGACATGCATCATATCTAATAGAGTATTACTTCTCATTTGAAACACTCTACTATATTATAGAGCTCCATATGAAGCCTATTGCTAGAGAATCCCATTATCGTTTAAGTAATTAAGAAACTTATGTTTTATATACTCACCACCTCGATTAGATCTAAATGTCTTAATACTCTTACTAGTTTGTTTATTACCCTCAATTATAAATTCTTTGATCTTTTTAAATGATTTAGACTTTTGTTTAATAAAATACATATAACATATTTGGAATGTCGATCTATAAATATAATGAAATATGAGTATCTATCTCTAGTGTGAGTAAACATAGGGTTGAATGTATAAGCACTAATAACTCACAGGCAGGTTGTCCTTTTCACTAAAGGATAGTTTGGTCATCTTATATTATAAACAAGATTCATAAGTTTCTTACAATTCATAATCAAAAGGATCTAAATATCCTTCTCTATGTAACTTTATGATTCTACTTCATTGATATGACCTAACCTATAATACTATAAATAAGATAGATCTTAGTCAATTTTCTTTTCTTACTATTCATATTGAGGATTTACCTTTTAACATTTAATTCATACAAACCATTTGTAACTACTATAAATCTAAAATAACATCATCTTTATAAAAAGAACAACTTTTATTCTTAATAATAAAGATAAATCCATTTATATTTAAATAAAAATGGAAATAATGTTCTTGTAATTACTAGAACGTAATAACAATTATCAAATTCTAGTACAAAGCTAGAAACAAAAGTTAAACTATAAGTTCCTAAAGTTAGTGTAGCAACCTTTAATCCATTTCTAACTTACAAATCCACCTTTTCACATAAATTGGAGAGATAAATTGATAACGCAAGTATCAAATGACCTCACTTGTTACTAGTGATTTTTATGTTATTCCTCTTATTGTTATCACTTCATCTTCTTGAGCTCCTTTTCTATCTATTGCAACTTCCTTAATTCCTCCTCATCGTGAAAATTTTATTATAAATACAAGAACTATAACTAGTATCTAATACTCAAGACTGTGGAACAAAAATGTAAATATCGATCTCAGTTCCTTTTCTGTTGTCCATTAACTCTATAATGAAATCATTTTGCCTTATCATTATTTTTCTTCTTGAACCCAACTTTTTTTCTTTGATAATTTAGTAGAAGCCTTCTATTTTATATTTTTATTCTTCTTAAAGCCCTTTCTCTTATTGTTAGAAGAATCCATTGTAATAATCGAATTGAGTTTCTTCTTAATGCATTCCTCTACAATATTGAGCATATTTAGTGGTTCAACCAATAACGCATCCTTTTTTAATGTTGCTAAAAGATAAAATGCATCCTAACTCACATGGAAAAGTCATATCGAGGCCATAAACTGGGAAAGGCAGTCATCATGGAATTTGAATGTTGCGGACTTTTAGCATTAAAATCCATAATCTTCCCAACACTTTTCAATCTATTGTTATAGAATTATCTTAATTATACTGTACTGGAAAGTAAATTACAACACAGGTCAATTCTATTTTGACATAATTGACCAAAAATTATAACTTAATAGCAAGAAAATGTTGAAAAAAGCTACATAGGTAACTAATTATCAAATTACACAATTGACACAACACAGAAGCCTTTAGGGGAAAAAAAAAAAGTCAAACTAAAAGGGTTCTCAAGTAATTAACGCTCAAATAAAACTACAAGTTCCAAATTTGACAAAATTGCATTTATGGTATTACAAATATAAAAAGAGAACTTGACAAAAGGCACCCAAAAGCCAGTATCCCCTTGGCTCTCTGTCTGTACTCTTTACTTAAGTGCGTTAAACCAAGTAATGCAATTCCGACTGAGGGCATATACAGCTAAACCATTATCAAATAGAACCAAGGAAATATAAGTTATGTGGAATTAGGAGGCTCATGAAAAGAAAAATGATAATTTACTTCCATTTTTGGAGAAGAAGAAGAACAAGAAATCACAGTACTTATACAAGAATTAGTTATGTTACCTTGTAAAAAAAATTCAA
Organism: Erythroxylum suave; assembly: GCA_027563595.1. Taxonomy (NCBI): domain Eukaryota; kingdom Viridiplantae; phylum Streptophyta; class Magnoliopsida; order Malpighiales; family Erythroxylaceae; genus Erythroxylum; species Erythroxylum suave. The sequence goes on along the minus strand of JAOSBN010000178.1, from coordinate 40,253,039 downwards.
GGAAAAGGACAAGGAAAATGAAAGTTATAAGAGACAGTTATGCAAGATCTAACGATGTTATTCTTGATAATGATGAATTGTATTGTCTTCTTGTAGATAATGAGCCACTAAATTTCAAAAAAGTCATACAAGATAAAAGGAGATTAGCCATCCTCTTCAAGATTGTTGATTTTTTTATTAATAGACTTTTTTTAATGTTTATTATATATGATGTATTGTCATTTTGAAATAGAGGATTGGTTGTTTTGTCCTGGCTTTCCTTCTGTTTTTACACCGCAATAGAAGACAGTGTGGAGCATTTGAAGATTTGTGACAAGTGTTAATCTTTGCAACATGCATATGGTGATGGCCTGACGGGTGTTTGGAGGAGTCAGTTCTGCGTCATCTTGGTGCTGAGGATGGAGAGACTGTGATTGCTAAATATATCAGGTTTTTCCAAATTAGTTTAAAGTTTCCATTGACGAAGAAGATATGTTTAAATATTCTGCAGGCTGTTTGATTCCCTTGGCAGCTTCTGTTCAAGGGTATATGGTGATATGCCGTATGCAACTGAGGTTATAGAGAAGACCCAAGACAAAGAATAATTTGGTTGATGACGTCCGCCACCCACAAAGTCTTCCCAATTTTTCTGCATAAATATAACCATCATCCTGCGAAAATGAAATAGATACATGTCATGAATGTTAATGGTTGCTTGTTTTTTATTCTATTGAGCGGTTATAGGGACTTGAATTTTAATCAAGATTTTCATTTTTGGAATTTTCAATGGAGTTTGAAAATTTTGGACAAAATTAAAAATTTTAAGTGAGTATACAAAAGAAGTTTCTCCAGTTGGTGAATGAGTATGTGGTTAGTAGAACTTTTCAATAAGCAGGTAAGTTAATTAGAGATATGGGAGATTTGATCAACGATCATAATTATAATATTATGGGTTAACTTCATATTTTACGGACAGGCTTGGCATGTGTGTCGTATTGGCTTGGTTTTCATAAAAAATTTAAGGTGAATTAAATTGGATTCATATCAAACCAAGTTCCAATATATACAAAACAAGTCTAGTTATGGCCAATACTTACGTTAGAAGATAACATGAAAAAGCTGACTACTACTGTTACTCTACTTAGGTATATTTTTTGTGGTAAAAATAATTTTAAAAATATCTTATTATTAATTTTTGTAATTTTTAATATAAATTAATAATTTATTTTAATTATTTCAATTTAAATTAAATTTATTATATTCAAATTGAATTTAAGGGTTAAATTAGAACATTATATTAATAATATTTTATTAATTTACATATGATTTACATGTTACGTATATTTTACTGATATTTTTAATAAAACGTAAAAGAAGAAATTTTTTACATGTTACGTATGTTTTACTGATTTTTAATAAAATGTTAAAAAAGATTTTTTTTCTAAAAATTAAAAAAAAAAACTAAAACTTAATCTACATCATAAACTTGTATCTTTTACCCAAGTAAAGGAAGAGAAAGAATACGAAAGGCTTGGATTTGGTTTTATTAACCTACAGGATATACACCAAAGCATATAACACTAGGACCTGATGACATTATAAACCTCGATTGTGTAATTTCTCCATAAAATTGTTATTAGAATGGTCTAATAGATTAGCGTTAGTTATACAATTAGAAAAGCCTTTTGAAGAATTAACTAATGTAGGCACTTTATGGAATTTTATCACTTATAAAACTACGGGTATTGTATTAAATTTTTTATTAGATAAAGAAATACGAATTACAAATATTACTGAATTTTTAAATTCTCTTGAACCAGTAAAAGCTTTTTAAGTAGTTACTAATGAAATTTATAAAGAATTTATTGGAAAAGATATCACTTCTTATAAACAAGAAATGGAAAATGAAGAAAGAAAAAAAGGTTTATGGCATTTAAATAATATTAGAATATTTGATATATGTTATTTAGAAGAATTTATCTATGAATTTAAAAAATATTATTATAAATTAACAAGAACAGAGCAAGAAATGTATTTTGGGTTTCTTTCTAAGCTTTTTGTAATTTTGTCGAGTTTTTCATTTATTGAAGCTAAAACTTTAAATAATTTTGTATCATTATTTTCTATAGTTTTTTCGAGTTCACTTAATTTATTTATTTATGGTGATTTTGTATAATTTTGACTATTTAGTAAAGGTTGAGTTGTAATAATTATTTCTTTTAGTTGATTTTCAATATTAGTTTGTTTGTCTAATACTTCAGCTAATTGTTTAGTAATACTCATAAAGTAGTTTTAAGATGCTCTTTCAATTCATTAAGTTGATTTTTAATTGTTATTAAGTCTTGACTTATTTTTACTTCTGGTTTTTCTTTTTCGATAATAGTTTGAGGGTCCGTAATTCTAATAGATTTATCTATTTTAATTCCTGGTTCAATAAATCTAATAGTTTTTTCTAATCTTACATAATGTGATCTTAATGGAATTTTTGCATTTAATGTTTTATTTTCAAATAAAGATAATCGGGGAGCAGAGGATTCGAAATCATAGATTTTGATTGGGTAATTTATTTATGGTAACTGTCTTAAATTAGTTCTTAATTTAGTACCTACTTTTGCTACGTCTATAAATAGTTGGTCTATATATATTTTGTCTATATTTTTTAATTCAATACTATGGTGAAAATTTGTTAAAGTATAACTAATTTGATAAGTAATAGAAAAAGGACATTGACCGTTGGTCATTAAATTTTCTCTATAAAATTTATAATCATTGGTAATAGTTTTGTCTAGATTGTGTGATTGTAATGGAATTCGACGAGTGTTAAATTTTAATTTTTTCATAGGCTAGATTTCCATTAATTACTCCAATTATTTGGTCATTTAAGTTATTCATTCTTTCATCAATGATAGTCATTCTTATTGGTGAATCTATACCTTCTTGAAAGGTAGATTTTAATAAGATTTGAATAGTAGATAGAAGTATATATCATATTTTATTTCTTTTGTCAAATATGTCCATTACATTGGTTTATTTTGATAGGTGTTTCATGTACAATTTTTCCAAAATAAATAATATTTTTTCGGTTTAATATATTTTTAAAAGGGTGATGAGTAATGTCTTGTCCTGCTTTAAGATTTAAATTTGTTTTAGCTTTTTTTTTTGTTTCTCATTTGATAATAAAGCAGTAATATGGAAAGTTCCAGTAGATTGAGTTAATTCTAATAAATCGATATCTAATATGTCATCTTGACTAATTTATAACATATTAATGAAAAATTCTTTGATGTTTGGTTAATATATTATATGGATTTTGTAAATCTTGATTATATAAATTGTAGAGGTTAGTTACATTATTAAGTTTCTCTTTTATAGGTAGTAATTCGTTGTTAGTTATAAAAAATTGTAAATAATTAGATTGTGCTTCATAGTGTTCTTTTTCTGGTTTATATTTAGGTACTAGACTTTCAAAACAAATTTAATTGCATAAGTAAACAAATTATAGTAGTTTATAGTTGAATTATGAGATTACATAAAGTTGTAAACTTATAGTTGTGAGTTACGATTGAAGCTTAAAATGTTACAGTTGTGAGTATATGTCTTTAGTTATGGTTGAATGATGTAATCCTATAAAATGAGTTATATTATATGAGATGTTTATGATTATTATGTTATTATGTATCTTGAATATTTGAATTGTTGATTTTTGACTTATAGTATATTGTGTCTGATGAAATTGACTTGTGTATAATGTAATCATACAAAATGAGTTATATTATTGTATACATTTATTTTGTAATTTTTTATGTCGAATACTTGAATTGTTGGTGAATTTTGTTAGATGAAATTGAATTGTGTATGATGAATATTTGAATTGTTGGTTTTTGACATAATGGTAAATAGTGTTGGATGAAATTGAATTGTATATGTTGTAATCATACAAAATGAGTTATATTATATAAGAAGTGTATGTATAATGTGTAATGTGTTAATTTAGACTTTTGACTTGAATTAAACAATACACATTTAGTGATAATAGTTGATAATGAAACTATGTGTTCTTTATTTTGATATTAAGTTATTAAGTTAATTTTGATATATGTCTTGAATTATTTTACAAATAAAGGAAAAGAAATTCAAGTACTTCTGATCATTTAACTGCTTCAAAAAGATATAATAATCCAGCTTAGGCTTATATTGCTTTGGTCCCTAGTATGAAGAACCATACTGTTTGCTTGTTTTGTAACAAACATTTGAAAAGTGGAGGAATCACCAGATTAAAGAAGTGATTAGTTGGGTTAAAGGAGATGTAAAACCATGTAAATGAAAACTTTGGTTGAAGAGTATCAACCTAAGTTATAAGGGAGAGATTGAATTATAAAATTGTAAGTGGAAGTTCGTTTCTAGTGTTATGATGATAGTGGAAATGTTAAGGTGGTAGTATTCCTTCCCAATAAGAAGTGAATGTTATGTCTGGATCTGATGTTAAGAAAATAAGAAGGCAAGTATCTAATTATTTTACAACGCGAATAACTCTTAAAGCTTAGCCTTCAATTCGTAATGTCATGCAATCAAGAAAAGCAACTCACAAGGTAGATACGATAATGGCTAGATGCTGGTATAATTTAGGTGTAGCATTAAATGCTTCCCAATCTTATTGTTATAAGCTTATAATGGATGTTATAACCTTTTACGGTTCAGGACATAAAGCTCCTTCTATTGATAACTACAGAAGTAAGCTTTAAAGTAGCTCAATTTATGAAATTAAAAGTTATTTGGAAGAAAAAAAATGGATTAGACTACTTATGGGTATTCAATCATGTGTGATAGTTGGATAAATAAGTGACATGAGCCTATTATTAATTTTTTGGTTTATTCTACAGAGGGTTAATGTTTTTTTAAATCTATTGATACATCTGACCTTGTTAGGAATACTGATACTTGAAATATTTGATCAAGCTGTGAATGAAATAGGGTCAAAAAATATTGTCTAATTCATTACTGACAATGATTCCACTTATAAGGCAGAAGGAAGAAGATTACAAAGCAAGTACAGTTCTTTTTTTAGACATTTTGTGCTACACATTGCATTGACTCAATGTTGGAAAATATAGGAGAAGCTAGGTATTTTCCTATTATTGATGAGATTGTTCAAAAAGTCAAAAAGGTGACCAAGTTCATCTATAATTATGTATCGATCTTGAATTTAATGAGAAAGAATTTTACCAATGATAGAAATTTGTGTCATCATATTGGTATAAGATTTGCAACATATTTCTTGCCACTTCACTGTTTTATTATGATGAAGAAAGAGTTGAAACGAATGTTTACCAGTGATAAATGGGTTACATCTCGGCATGTTAGGTCCAATGCTAGATTCGAGGTTTCTAGGATTATAGTTGTAGATACTAAATTTTGGCCCCAATGCCAATTTTTCATTTGAGTTTGTGAGTTTTTGATGAGAGTACTTTGTTTAGTTAATACTGATGAAAAGATAATAATGGTTTATTTTTATAATGTCATAGGGAGGTAGGTTTGCTTTTGGCTTAGATCAACCTAAGTTAAAGTTAAATAAATGGAGTCTTTATCGTCTCGCTTGCTTAAAGAATCCACAGAACGAAAAGAAAATTTTTTAGGCTCTTGCAAATGAAGTAGTCAAGGCCAATTTGAAAAATATGTCTTCTTTGTGCACACCTTGTCTTGTAGTCATCATTGATAAATGGAAAGGGCAAATTGTTTCTCTGTTGTTTATAACTAGGGAATTTTTGAATCCTAGTCTCTATTTCAAACCAGGTTTTACAAAGAAAGTTAAAGTTAATAAGATAATGTTATTAACTATTACAACAATTGTTGCCTATGAAATGATATAGGATCTCTTAAGCTCATAAAAGGAGATTTATAAGGAGTCTTCTGGAAATTTTAGGATGTCAATTGCAATTCGACAAAGAGAAATTTTTAATCCAAATATATTTTTTTTAACTTTGTTACTTGTTGAAAATTAATTATCATTTTAGTTTGTTTATAACGCTACTTTTGTTGTCTTAGGACTTACAATTTCTTGGTGAGACCAATTCAGAAATGGTGTTTCAGAATTGCAAATGTTTGCAATTCAAATTCTAAGTCAATGAGTGAGTGTAACAGGCTATGAAAGAAAATCGGAGCACATTTGAATCTATCTATTCTAAGAAAATAAATATATTAGAGCATAAATGATTGAATAACTTGGTCTTTGATTGATATAATTTAAAGCTTCAGGAAAAGTATGTTATTGCCATTATTAAGGTAGATAGAATTTCTTATAATTTTTAAATAATTTAATTTTATTGTTTACTATGACCCTTAATAGAACAAGTAATTCAGTAGATCTAATTTGCATTGATAATATCAATCTTTTGATAGATTAGGTTTATGAGGAATTGAGCATGATAGATGAGAGTAACTTGAAAGATAATTTTTTATGGGAAAGAATTGAAATGTCATTTAGTGCAATGAATTTTAATGATGGTGATAATAAGACTCCTCTTAATGATCAGAATTTTGTACTAAATGAAAATTGGGGGTCAATTCAGTTATAACAGGTATCCCTTGTAGATGATTGAATGAAGTTCTAGTTTTTTGTTTCTCTTATTCTTTTAATTTTACTTATATTTAATGTATATGTTAAATTCTATATATGCAATATAATTGTAAATATTTTTATTTCAGGTTTCACTTCTAATTGGTTATTTTCTCATCATAAATTTTTGTTGTAAATTGTAATAGTTAGAGAGTAAAGGATATTAATTGTATTTTATTTGATGTTTTGATTTAACTACTATTTATTATATGATTAAATTGTAATATTGTTCTTAATTTTATTTGTATGATAATTGAATGATCTTTTTTATATTAATTATAGTTATTATTGATATGTAAAATATTTGGAAATTAATGTTAATAAAAATAAATAAATTGTTATTATTTGAAAATTTTATTATTATAATTGAGATAAAGTTGATATAAAATTATAAAGTATACATTGCAATATACTAATAAATTATTTTGTAATTTTTAAAAATATAAAAAATTATTTTACAGATTTAAAAAATTAGCCAGAAACAATATCTTGGTACAATACTGGTACCATATTCATATCAATTATCTTGTGCAATTAATAGCAAATCAAAGGTATTTATCACCGGAATCAATCTATTGTCGTTATCTAATCCTCGATCAATGGCTTTAAGCACACACGTAAATTGTTGCGCTGATTGAATCCTCTCTTCCCCTTCCTCCAAAGCTACATTGCAGAAGATGGACACTTCATTAATCATATCTACCGACAAGCAAACTCGGTTGCAGATTCTTTGGCAAAGCACGAAGCAACCAATCAGTCCACCTCAACCTTTAGCCGTACCACCTTACCAAGAAACATGCGAGCTTTAGCAATATTGGATCAACAAGATTGCCCTTACATCCGAAGTTTTTCGTGATCGTAACTCCGAACATTTTCAGGATTTCTAATAAAAGGGTAGTTATACCTAAAAGCCACACCGGCTGTTTTAAAAATAAATAAAAAAAGTCTCGGGATCTGGCAGTTAGTCAGTCTACGGACAAAACAACAGGGCAACAAGTGTCCACTGACAACGTCAACACTTCCGTAAAATTTAATTTCTTACTTGAACCTTTTCGCCGTTTTTCCTAAACATGGGCCATTCAACGTAAGACTCGTTCCAGCCAAGGCCTAAACCACACAACTAAATTTGATCATCCCACCACCTAACTTTGAGAAACACTTATAAATAGCTCCCGTAACACCTGTTTTCCTCAGGCAGCAAACTCCATTTGTAAGGCAGGCAGGTTCAAAGAAGCTTTCAAGTCTTTATTCCAAGTTTCTTTGTCTCTTCCCTTGCCTAGTTTTAAACAACCAAAAGGAAATGGAGATGAAGAAGGTAGCCGTTGCCGTCATCTTCGCTGCCGCCTCGTTGAGTGCAGTGGTGGCTCAGGAGAGTGCTCCTGCCCCTGCACCAACAAGCTCTGCCTCTGTGAGTGTGCCCCTTGTTGGTTCTTTGGTTGGAGCCTCCCTTGCTTCATTCGTTGCTCTCTACTTCCAATAAATTTATAAAAAAAAAATAATAGAGACAATTGAGAGCCTTCCTTTTGTTCTTTATGTTCAACATCTGATCCATTGTAATTCAATAAAAAGGTTTATTTTCTCTTGGAGTTCATTAGCTCCAAAGGAATGACTTCTTTCTAATTCTTGCTTCTTCTTCTTCTGTTTATCTGTTCTTAAATCAATACCCCTTCACGACATCATTATTCGGTAGACAAAATGAGTCTCTTAAGAGGAAATCAACCAAATGGTTAAGCCAAGGAAATCTACTACGATAAAGATTTGTTAAGTTCAAATCTGCATTAGAACTAGTTACGACAAAGTCGAGGAGATCTACCACGTGGTTCCCATAGCAAGGGCTTTAAAACTCCCCTAAGCTCATCTTGTCCAGCAGGTAAATAATAGATGAAAACGAGACTTTATGAGTTCTCCGGTGATGAATTGATTAAAAGGATAAACTCTAGAATGGTTTCTAGGGTCGCATTAAAAAAATCCCTTTCCGGTTCCTGTGCCTAAATTAAGTCTCAATAACCTCTACTCCTTCCTATCCAAAATAAAAGTCAGTTTTAGAGGGATGCACACTCATTAAGAAAGCTAATGAAATGTTTGATATACCCTTATTAATGGTTGATAAGAGAATGACTTGTCTGCACAAAAGTCGCACACCTTTCTAACTTTTAGAGTTTCGATGTTTTCAATGTTTAGAGTTTTGATGTTTTCAACTTATAATTAAAAAGAATATTTATTGGCTTAGAAAGCTAATGAAATGTTTGATATACCCTTATTAATTAATGGTTGATAAGAGAATGACTTGTCTGCACAAAAGTCGCACACCTTTCCAACTTTTAGAGTTTCGATGTTTTCAACGTTTAGAGTTTTGATGTTTTCAACTTATAATTAAAAGAATATTTATTGGTTTTGCATTATCTTCATTTCTCCCGTGTATATGAGCATCTCTTCATTTTCACTATCTATGTATATTCGTTTTAATCTTGTATATTGATCTCAACATTGTTGAAAATTTTTAAAATTGATTGATTCAAATTTGGAGCCAAGCACAGTAAAATTGATTGATGAAAATTTTAGAACCTAAAAACTTACAGAATGTTTAAAATATTTGTAAAGGAACCAAAACCAAAAACTCTAGTGGCTATATATATGTATATAAGGAACTTTAAAACAACGGCATATGTATTTATGGCTTTCAATTTAGAAAAACAAAATATTGATTTGAATGTTGAAGTAACGTGCAATAAAAGAGAAGTTTCAATTGATTTGAATATTACTCCGGTAAGTTATGAAAATCCTAATGAAACCACAATGTTGAGATCATCAAATTTGTTAACTACACCCACTACGATGTTCAATTTAAATTTGGAACCCGATCAAGAGTTCGAGCCACCGTTAATAGATGTAGATTCCGATAGTGTGTGTGTGTAGAAGATGGATCAATCTTATCTCACAATTCAGGTTATTTTTAAACACAAATAATCTTCAGTTTTATTTTTATTTTTATTTTTATAATAAATAGTTCTCTCCAATATTATGAATTTGTTTGGATGTTTCTTCTCATTCATGTTTTATTGCACTGCAGTTATTATATTTTTTAATGTATTTTTTGTATTGCATGTTGTTTCTTTTAAAATTTTCAACACTGCACTGGTAGTTAGTTTTATTTTTTAAGAACATTTTTTTAATCTTTTACAAATCCTTTCCAATATTTTTAATATTTATTTACAATACTGCACTAGGAGTATGAATTCAATTTTATTTGTTTTCATATTTGTGTCTTTTTATTTTTACGGAGTTGTTTTTAACGCTTCACTTCATATGTCAATTTTGATTTTATGTTTTATTGTGGCATTATTTTTCATTATGGTGATGGAAAGTTTATAAAGTGAACTAGGCAGTTTTATGCAATTTGTGTTGGTTGTGTTTTTTCTTTTAGTATTGGTTAGTTTAGAAATTGAATGTAACTTTTTTTCCTTAAAAATAGATACATTGCTGGAAGAGGAAATAGTAAGGGAAACAAAGAAAAATTTAACAAATGAGCAGAGATGGGCAATATACAACACTTTATTAGAAAAGAGTGTTAATGGAAAGTTGAACAGAGATACAATCAAAGAGGTTGCAAAGTTGTTTTTCATATAAAAACAGTCCAAAGGATTTGGAAACGGGCAAAAGATACTCTAAATGGTGAAGCAGTTGATGTGTCCCATAAGAAAACAAAAAATTGTCAGCGGAAGAGAGTTCAAGTTGACTTAAATCACGTTCTTCAAATTCCTTTACATCGATGAAAGACTATAATGTCACTTACTGAATCTTTGAAGGCCAAGGGTACAAGTGTTAGCTACACGTCATTACATAGACGTATAAAGCAAGCTCTTATTCAACGTCATTCAAAAGCCATTAAGCCGCACTTAAGAGAAGAAAATAAAAAAGCGGGTTTGCGATTTTGCTTATCTATGTTGGATCAAAACAGCTTACCTTATGAGCCAAAATTCATTGATATGTTTAACTAATAAAATGATTTATAAATTTATCTAAGAAAACTATTGAAATAGAATATAAGAGTATTGTTAAATATATCTTGAATGATATCCATATATTATTGAATATTATCACCTTTTTGAAGAAGCAAATTTCCAATATAATGAAAATGCATGATTTACGTTCAAATCTCAAAATGCAATTTTCCATGTTGACTGTATTAAAATGCAAACAATAATCTAAACTAATTCCAAACTATAAGGAAATCAAATCAACATAAGCCATACTAATTTGTTGAAAAAAAAGACAATGACCTTGTTTGGTAAATGGCTTATCAACTATTTTTTGGCGGATATAAAAGTTTTAGTTGTTTGATCATGTCAAATCGCTTATAATTATGTTTGGTATTCAGTTGATTGGGTTAGCAGATTGAATCCAATCTGCTAATTTTGAAAACACTACTATAAGGAGCGTTTTTCTCTAAAGGCTGAGAAATTAAGGGATTAAAAGACTATTATATCCAAAAGTTGTTATAAATTACTCAAAGAGATAGAGATAAAGATATAAATTTGACTTAATTTATACAAAATTTAAAAAGTTATTCATTAAATTAAAATTAAAATTTTAAATATTAAATTAAAATTTTAAAAAATTAAATACTTTTTAATTTGTTATCTCTAATTATATTATATTAATTACTTTGGTATAGACCCGATATTTAAATCTCTTTTTATATCAGTATTTAGTATATAATATTATTGTCACCTGTACATTAGTTACTCCCTATTGTAGATTTAAGGACTTATATATTAACTACTTATGTCATAATTCTTGAACGTTTATGTTCCAAATATGAGGCTGCACACTATTGTATCTAAATAGGAAGTTATTTATAAAGATATGGAATACAATTATGCAATAATCGTCATGGAATTAAGACCTAAAAGAGACTTAAGTGTTTATTACTTGGATTATATTTGCAATTTATGGTCATATTAAAAAAACAAATCAAAATTGGAAAGATTTAAATTATCTAATTATAATATAAATGATATCAAAAATAAAATTATTTTTTACGAATAATATAGAGAAAGAATGTTTTAAAGATTAGCCCATTTGCATATATTTTATAAAATTTTATAGTTTTAATATACTTAATGATATATATCATAAATATTTTATTTATATTTGATAAAATTATGATTATGCTAATGATGATAATGATGATTGAAATCATGAAAAACAAAACATAATAAAAATATATGCAATAAAATATTTTTAAATCAATCAAATATATATTCATTATAAGAAATTTGTACTTCAAACACAAGGATTGTTAACTGTCCTAATGCAATTATATATTCTAACACTTATTATTATTGGTGATACATTACAAAAATTAAAATATAAATGTGAGCAAGGATAAAATATGCAATTATAGAAAAGGGTAGGATTTTTTTAGTGTAAAAATAAAAATTAAAAAATATAAAAGGAAATAACAAGTATTTGTTTTCCTTATCCTACAATATGGTAATTGATATACAATAATTATTTAGTTCACAAGCCTTTTATGTTTGTGCACAAGTCTTTGAGACTTAGATAGATATAGGAGTTAGTTAGGGTCTGTAATCACCACTCATTTTATGTATTTAAACAAAAATTTTCTTTTATCAAGTAAGTGAGAAATACACTCTCTATCTTTCCTTATGCGTTTAAAAATAATAAACCAATTTATGTATCATAATGTCTACGTTATTGATACATCCAACACTATTTTATAAAAGCACAAAGACCATCTATACATTGATTTTATAAGTCTGCAAAGCATGTGTGGATAGGTAACTCATTCCCTATCAAAGCAAAACAATTCAAACATTTAGGACTTTCATCAAACACCTTATATGCAGCCAAAATTCAGTTGAAACTAAGTAAAACTTTTTTGTCTTTTCCCTTTCTTCACTAACATTAACACATATTGACAACCATTCAACCATTATTAATCTCAATACACACAAACTAGTCAACAACTCACCCTAAAACTGGTGATGAACATAGGATTCAATGCACACAATGAAAGAAGAAAAAAACCCAGAATATCCATCAAACTACTTTCCAGGTGGAGCACAACTGCAGCGAGAGGATGGCGGACAAACCAAGACAACAAGAGAGAAGAAGATGAATGGACGAAGCTACTACAAATGGAAGAAAAATCGTGCAGGAGAGAGGAGGAGGAAATATTTCAGGAGGGGGTGTTAAAGGCTCTGGGTTTGTATAATTAAGCCTAGGACAACGTTGTTTGTCGTTGAACAAAAGACGTTGTCTCAACCTTTTTTTTTTTTTGCAGTGACAACATTTATCCAACATTTGCCTACCAAATTCAAAAACTGTCGCCAATACTAAACCTTTTTCATACATTTTTTTAATTTTACTAAAATTTTTCTAAAATATCAAAACATAAACCAAGGTAGAAATTATAGATAATAAAAACAATTTAGTGAGACCACATAAAGTTACGAAATCATCGTATATATTAAAAAATATTAATAAAATGTATAAATGACAATTTTGTTTACTAAATTGTTTTTACAGTTATGCAATCAACACTCAATAACATCAAGTAGTAATCTTTGAAATGACATTGTTGTTAAAGTCATTTTTAATAATATTAAATTTTATTTTAAAAATATTATATTAATATTTAAATATTGATTACCATTTTCTACTATGCTACAATTTATTTTTAATTAAATTGCTATTATTATTATCATATATGGTAATTAACTTAATGCATTATGAATGTATACAAAATAATCGTAACTGTTATAATGATTTATGAAATATTACATGATATATAAATTTTCCCATATCTTACTTAGATAATATATATATTACATTATTTAATAATAATGATCTAATTATTAATTAAAATTTAAAATTTTGTATTGTAACATATCATTTATATTTTATATATAATTATGTTAGGAAAAGGTGACGATGAATATGGCAATGTCTCCCTATTTGGCAACAATTTTTTAACCCTTACAAAATTATACTATATTTCTTTTGACAAAATCGAAAACAACATCGTTTACCTTAACAACAAATGACATTGTTTTCTACTAAGTTATTAACTCGAAAACGAACCTCGCTTCATTTTCGTGCTAGTCGTCAACATTCCTCTTCGTTCACAGTCTGATTATAATCGTCCCCTCTCTTGTACTCGTCTCGTGTGTTGTGGTCGCCACAGTCGAAGAAGCATCCTTACCTATGCTGGTATTGTTCTTCTTTTCTATTTTCAGACCCTTGTGCTCTATTTTATTGATACATTTAGGTGTTTATTATGAGTTTTTTTTTATTATAGTGTATGGGTTTTATTTGTGTTTGTGTTTGAAAGATGATTTATTTTCTTCCTTTGTTGGTTGTATATGGGTTGACTTTTTTTTCCACCTTTAATGCTTCTTTCAGGAAAGTTTGCTAACTATTTGGTGAAAGGTCTGAGAGTATTTAACTCTTTTTGTTGATAGGAAAAATTAGTCTTTTTTAGCATAAACCACTTGATCATATCGAAAATTTCACATTTGTATTATAATAGTAATATAACTTTATATAGAAAATACTATATTTCTGTACATAAAGAACATGGTCATATGTACTCTACTTTAAAATCTAAAATTTAGATAATGATATAAAGGATAAATAGATAACTTCCATTTTAATAAGGGCAACTTTTATGTTATTTGGAAAATTGAATATGTAAAACTACTAAACTATAGTACTTTGACTTATCATTGAGAATTTGATTGAACCTAATAAATTTTATGCTAAATTGACTTTTCAGAATATAACAGTTAAAATTAATTCATTGAGAAATGTCGACATGATGACTAGTTTATATTGTAGAATTGAGTTCCACTTGGAGGAATGTGACAAAATTGTCCCTAATGAAGGAAAAAAATCAATGCATAACAAATACCTTCTTCATACACTAATAATCGCTTATCTTCCATGGTCGATTTGCTTCTTCAAGGTGTTTAGTATCATCTGAACTACCTCTCTTTATTAATTACTTGTATCTCATTTCCTATTATGAAGCTATTATATATATATATGAACATTTGATTGTATATACTATATGTTGTGTTAAGCTTCTTTGAATCTTCAAGAGAACATAAAAGCAGTGTTAATGTTTCGATAATTCGTAAAGGATTAGACAAATTAGTTGTTTTGAACAATTCATTGATTCTAATTATTATGTTTGTTCAATCAAGGATGCATGTGTTCCAATTTGGGTTCGTTATACGATTTCACTAAACTAGCTATCTTATACTTATTGTATCTTAGGTGAAACACATCATTCTGGTACATCATCTACTTCAGTGATCCATACTGCTTGGGGATTCGTTCACTGTATCTTCTGTTAGTTTAGTTACAACCAAGAAGTTGTTGGAAAAGCATGTAAATAACCTAATACTTGAGGAAAGATCTTTGGCCTTTTCAATTGATACCTTCGAACGTGTAAGGACCCTTCTTGGAAACCCATACATAGGAAATCCATTTACTTTTACCTGACTCTCATATCACTTGTAATCTAAAAATAATTATTATTTTATTTATTTTTCGATGAAATCAACGTTAAACTTTATCTATTGTTTAGTCTGCAAGAATTTTGGAAATAACCTCTCAACTAGTTAAGGGTAAGGCTGCGTACTATTGGACCTTCCTAAACCCTACGTATCAGCGAGGTTCAAACTAGATGTTATTGTTGTTGTATGTTTGTAAGAATTGAAACTTCTAATTAAAATTTTGTACAACTTACCATATATCACACTACAAGAAAAAAGACGTTTAGCGACGGAAATTACCGACGGAATAACCAAATATTCCGTCGGTAATAATGTTGCCGACGGAATATAACGACAGCACGAAAACGTCGGTGATAC